>OU426997.1:2435729-2613229 GCA_911387935.1 Dolichovespula saxonica
CAAGCGATCGCTTTGAAGTCACTAGAAAATATATATTGCAACGTAGACAGTGTATGTGTGTGTGCGTGCGTGTGTGTAAGTACGTATGTATGTATATATAACGGATTTATGCAGTTTTACGGCAAGAAACTCGTATATAAATAATTTTTTTAATATATCTTTAAATCACAATGGTAGATTGCGACGATGAATTTTTGGATATTACGGGGAAAAAATCAAAACGGAAAAAAAATAACGCTCCCACGATAACTACATACATTCGTTCTGTTACTATTTGTATTCGACGAAACGAAAAACAGAAAGATAGAGAGAGAGAGAGAGAGAGAGAAAGAGAGAGAGAGAGAGAGAGAGAGAGAGAGCGGTATGATACAATCGTTTTCCTATTTAGCACGGAGAAATCAAATCAACGTCGAGCACAGCCGCAATCGTGACAGGACGTGTGTTTTGTTTTTTTCCTGCATCGCGTGCGAACGGTATACATATATACATCCATCCATACATACATAAATACATACATACATACATACATACATACATACAACATACATACATACATACATACATACGTACATACGTACATACATACATACATACATACAAGCTTACATACATACATACATATATGCATACGTACATACATACAAGCTTACATACATACATACATATATGCATGTATACATGCATACATACGTATTTCGAAATACTATAACAAAAATTAGAAAAATAAAGAATCAAACAAATGTTTGTTCGCGATTTAACGAGTATTATGGGATAGAACGAGTTAAGAATTTCCTATTGTTAAAAAGTGGAATAAATCGTAACAAAAAAGGAATGTATGTATGTATGATGTGTATATATGTATGTATGTAACTACGTATCCTATACGTATTTCTTGATCGTTTAAGCTCGTTTATCATCGAAAAGCTTTTGAAATGCGTTTAGATCCTTTAGATGCATTTCTGCATTTGGCAATGGACGTCGCTTAACACATGTATAATCGCTTGTATACAGAGAAGGATAGGCCTAGGATCGCAGTGGCAAGCATATTGCTACGGTCTGCTCGATACAAAGCGCATCCAAGCAGCCAACGTTCATGAAGCAGGCTTATCGGTTGGACTATTGCACGCCGTTACCGATGTTACTGCAACGATTACGGATTATTTGTTGCTGACGGCGAATTAATCGTTGGCCGACACCTATGCCTCCATACGTATAACCATAGTGTTATCTGCTTTCTCGAACGTCGCGATAACGTTAATCAATGTAACAAAACAGAAAAAAGAGTAACAGAGTAAGAGAGAAAAAGAGAGAGAGAGAGAGAGAGAGTGAAAAAATTAAGAAAAGAAAGATCGCACACACGCCAGAAATTAATCTCCGAATAATCCAAAATTATCTAGGTAATTAATTATTATCACAATGATCCCGTCAAGGTCGGATTAATGAGAGAGATATTCATTATCGAATACCGCGAAGTGGCTTGGCCCACTATCGCCGCCGCTATCTGGACTTGCAAGAAGAGACCCGGTGGCTAATTAATTGCACGGTTAAACGCTGAAGCAGCGTGAAAACGTTCGGGCCGAAGAATGGAGCGTTACAGTGAATTAGACAGACGCGGTCCCACTCGGACAGTCTCATAAATTGCTTCGCGCCCATAAAGGACTGGCTCCTCGTTTATCATGCGCGCTTTCTTGCCCGCCATCTCCGACGGCACCGCTAGAGAAATATTACGCGAAGTACATCAGCGGTACTCCCTCTCATTCTCTCTTTCAGTCTCTCTCTCTCTCTATCTCTTGGAAAGATATTTAATGAAATGAAATATATTCAATTTAGCATTTGAGTTCGCTTCGTTACCAATAACGAATCCAAAAGTGATCACGGGTGATCGTTTCGATAGCATGCAAATTGACAACAAACGATCGAGCGTGATCGTCGGATGATCACGCATAGATAGTGGGGAAATTATATAACGATACACGTAAACTCCTCTTATTATTTTGTAATAAGTGAACGTCGTACTCTTCGAGTTACTGGTACGAGTGAGGGTGGAGGAAGGGAAAGGGAAGAAAGAAGAAAAGGAAACGAAGATTAGCAACGAGGAATTATTCAGTCGGACTAATAATTTGGTAATATGTGAAATTTTGGGGAGAAAGGAGAGTGGGAATGGCGAATGGGAGGAAGAAAAACAAAAAAAAATAGAGCCTGCAAAAAGAAATAATAGCAAAAAGAAGGGTGGCGTTGCGTTGTCACGTAACACATTACTCTCCTACTCTTGGCGGGGAATGCTTTATGTGTATGTATCTGAAGTTGGCCATCATAAATCGTAAAAACATCCGTAAACGCCGGCCACTTCATTTTTCATCTCCTTTGCCTGTCTCCGGGATGATACAAGAACGAACCATCACGACCACCACCTCCTCCACCTCCTCCTCCTAGCTATGTGTGAACCGCGAACATGCTGATCTATTCTGACGGAACTTGCTCGATTGAGACGAGACGATTGATACGACAACGACGAAGTTTCATCATCGTTCTCTTCGTTCCTTTCATTTATATCAAAATTTCAAAAAAGAAAAATAATAATAACGATAAAAAATCTCTTATCGCGAAATTAATAGTCGTAAAGACGTAGTCGTAGATAAAAGATTAATCGGATTTCCTCGTGGACAAAGAATCCGTAGAGTCCTTATTCTTATGAAGAAAACATGTTATATCCGTTAGTGGATAATCATAAATCGTACGACACATACGTACGTACGTACGTACGTAAAAGCGTCCTGCGTTTCCTTTTTTCATCGTCCCTATTGTCTCCCAAGAGATCCAACGATGGACTCGATGTATACACACGAACACGGGACAAGGGCTTTAAAGAATACCACCCTTTTCTACGTAGAGAGCCTAGCCTAGCATTCCTTCCATCCTTCGTTCTTTCTCTCTCTCCCTCCCTCTCTCTCTCTCTCGCGCGCGCGCGCCCGCGTACGCTCAATACATAAAAATAATGATGAAAGAAACGCGCGCGCTCGTACGTCACCCTCACTTTCCCCCTCCCCCCAAGAGTAGTTTTCTTCGAGATCGATAGCCGTTTCAAAGGGCCGCGAAAGAATCATATAGGAGCCGTCGTTCGCACGCGTGAGATATTATCGCTCAATTACGACGCGATTTTGCGCTCTTGCCCTTCCTCTCTCGCTCTCTCTCTCTCTCTCTCTCTCTCTCTCTCTCATTCTCTTTTTTTCTTTTACTCTCTTTCTCCCTTATTCTTTGTAAGCGCTAGGAAAGAAGAATGCTGACTACGCGACGAGACGTTCGTGTATAGATCGAAATCGAGCTCTTGCACGATTAAATAGAAATACTGAAGGACATTGTTTCTGAATAATAATAATAATAATAATAATGATGATGATGATCATGATGATTATGATGATGAGGATGATAAAAAGTTTACGATAAATATCCAAAAGGAAAAACAAAATTGTAATATTATTTATCGTAATACCCTGAACTAGGAGTAATACCATATAAACGTATAATAATATCATTATACGAAAATTAACGGAGAAAAAAAATAAGTATCATCGATACACGGTATAAGTGTCTGAAGATATTTAAACGCACAATAGAATGGAATCTGATTTTGATTCATCCTATAAGTAATCTCCTATATCCTGACATAAGACTTCGGGAAAACAAAGATTAGTAATAATAATAATAATAGTAGTAGTAGTAGTAGTAGCAGTAGTAGTAGTAGCAGTAGTAGTAGTAGCAGTAGTAGTAGTAGCAGTAGTAGTAGTAGCAGTAGTAGTAGTAGTAGTAGTAGTAGTAATAGTAGTAGTAGTAGTAGTAGTAGCAGTAGTTGTTTCTGTGTTGTTGCTGTGTTGTTGTTCTTGTAGTAATAATAATAATAACAACAATAACAATATTAATAATAAAAATAATTCAACGCATATAGAAACGCATCCGTTCTCTCGCGGTTGTCACACTTTCTCAGTTTATAGTCCATCTCGAAAACCCTTTATGCACTTCTCTTTCGCTTTCTATTTCTTTCTCTCTCTCCCTCTCTCTTTTTCTCTCTCCTTCCCTCTGTCTCTATCTCTGTCTCTCTATCTATCTATCTATTTCTCTCTCTCTCTCTCTCTCTCTCTCTCTCTCTCTCTCTCTCTCTCTCTCTCTCTCTCTCTCTCTCTCTCTCTCTCTCTCTCTCTCTCTCTCTCTCTCTCTCTCTCTTTGTCTGTGAAGCGTAGAGAATTTTCGTGTAATTAAGGCTGCTACAGAGTTATGCAGTGTTCAAGCTAGGGAATGAGAACGCTCTTGCATATAACCAGGTAGGTAGATACGTGTATACGCGAGCAAGTTATGCACCAGGATGACTGATAACAGCGCGCACATTCGAACGCAGTCACGCATGTTTAAGCGGTCCAATATCTCGCACATGCCGCATGGTAATTAATGACAGGTGCAGCAGAGTTGTGCATCTAAGAGAAAGAAAGCAAACGAGATCGATTTGTTTAACGTCTTTCTCTCTCTCTCTCTCTCTCTCTCTCTCTCTCCCTTTTCTTCAATTTTCCTCGTAGCGAAGAGCGGAAAGAAAGAAAAGGAGAGAGAGAGAAATGTCTTTCTAAATCATGCTCAGAATTGTAAAAGTCACGTTGAAAGGGAACAAAAAATTCAATGGCATAAAATACGGAACGTGCACGTTTGCACAAGAAATGCCATATGACTTTGGCGAAATTTTGAGCGACGTGTGACACACGTAATTCCGAAGACGCGAGAACGCATTTGCAAATGCACGCAACATGCCTGCTAATCAGACGGAGAATTCGTCATAATCAATGACAATAAACGTATACGTCAACAAGATGAATGTACGTTTGAATCTTATCGAACTCGATATATATATATATATATATATCGTACGAGGTAGAAGAATTTATTTCATTTAACAAGTGAGAAAATTCCCTAAACCATATACTCTTTATATAAATATATAAAACAAAAGAACATAAGAGAAAGGGGAAGAAAGGGGAGGGGGTCGGAGGAGGAGAAAACTTTGACAAGGAAAAATGTGAAAAAGTTCAAAAGTTATCCATACAAGAAATCCTTCAAAAACTATATAATACGAAACTCGTTGCATAACGAAATTACATGCAACGTTATCAAAAAAAAAAAATAGATACATAAATAAATAAAAAAACAGAAAGAGAGAGAGAGAGAGAGAGAGAGAGAGAGAAATGACCTAAAAATTATTTCACTTTGCTCTTCTTTCCTATTTCGTCGTAATAATTATGATTTCTCTCTTTCCGTTTGGTGTTATCGTCGTTGAATACAGTTCGTGAACGTTACTCAACGAATAACTTTTATAAGGTCGTTGCACCGACGTGCGTAATTTGATTAACGTAATCGTTACCGACGATGATATTCGACCTTTCATTTTTTCCTTTTTTTTTTTCATTTTTTTTCACGCAACATCCCAGCACGCTCAAGTTGGAAATAAGCCAAAACGAGGAGGAGGACCGCCGGCGGTACCGAGAGTTATTTGAGGTTTGACCGCAAAACCAAACAAATGCTCGAAACGAGTCAAGTTGGCAAACGGCAAATGTTTTACCAACCGATCATCCATCGCTAAAAGTTTCACAAACGAATCTACATAGGTCGGAAGGATGAAGGAGCGAGGAAAGTACTTGTTTGTATTTCTCCTTTCGTACTGCGTCGACCTCTCTCTCTCTCTCTCTCTCTCTCTATTCCACTTCCCTCTTCCTCTTATCTTCAGTCCTATCAGCCGGCAGAGATTTTCGAGTGTGAAGATGTTTGTTTAGTGGAGGGGTGGGTAGAGCAGGGGAAGGGTGGGACCCACGGAAAAGCAGCAGCAACACGGTAACCAAGGGACCAGCCCGCGCTTTATGTAATATTCAAAAGTGTAGCTAGTGGTTATCCTAATTAAAATCTCCAGACACTCATCTTCCCGGTTAAGCTTCTCTCGAGCTTTCCGGCTTTCACGATATTTTCCGTTTAAATTGACGCGCTGTAGGAAAAAAAATTCACAGTCACGTTTCTTTGTTATCTTATCCCACCATATTATATATCTCGTAATATAGCGCTGGCAAGTAATCTTACGTAATTTTAACAATACCGCTTAACGTTACGGATTGTAAACCCTATCCTAACACGTTTCCCATTAATGAATTAAAGTAGCATGTAAATTAATGAATTTTCTTTCGGGATTTTGAAAATCCCGGAATCAATGTTCATGTAAGAATTTATATAATATTTCCCTCCCACCCCACCTCACCCCAACTCTCCCCTCCTCTAATAATAAGAACAATGTTTTTTTTTTATAACAAAATGTAATAACGAGCAATGGGGTGGATTAAAGGGACGGGAAGCTAAAAATAAATTTCCGTACTTCGGACGGGATCGAAACAAACGTAGGATAATAACATGCGTACGTTGAACATACGTTTCTAGAAATGTTCGACGTTTCGAAACTCATGGAAATAATCCTCCCTCCTCCTATGTCTTCATCTGGATACATCGCTTTTTATTCTGACGAAAAAGGAGCCTTATCTTTTTCCTTTCGATAGAGGAGAAACAGGTGGTAACTGGCCAAATGAAAGCCGTCGAGTGAATAATGAAGAAGGGAAAAGGGCTAGGAGATAGGACGGAAAAAGATCACTCAAGGTTGTATATCTCCGTGTATACGGACGGACGGACGAGCGAGTGTATTAATGAGAAATAGAAAACGACGAAGAAAAAGATAAAGTGAATAGTAGGTAGATAGAGAAGAGGAACGTAGAAAAGAGTTAGAGAGAGAGAGAGATGGGAAAGAAGGAGGGAAGGGAGAGAAAGAGAGAGAGAGAAAAGCTCAGTTCCAACGCTATTTGAATGAAAATCGAGCCTTCCAGTGCTACCAACCACTCGAGTTGGTTTCAAGCTTTTCGACGGTTCGATTCGCGCTTTATCCGAAATAGTGCGTTGAAGCAAAAAAACAAAAAAAAAGAGAAGGAAAAAAAAAGAAAAAGGAAAGAAAGAAAAGGGGGAGAAGAAAAAAAAGCAGAAACAAAGGATGCGAAAAGAAGAAAAAAAGGAATAGAACGAAAAAGTTATTAGAAGTGGACGTGAATCGAGCCCGACAATATCATCTCGACGCATCGAAATCGTTTTCACGGTTTATTACGCGAAATTTATATTACGCGAAATTATAAGATCTCGATGGTTGTTCGCGAGAAATGGAACTTATGGCGATTTATCTAAACTTGGTTTAACCTTTTAGGCACGTCGTGTGTCATATAGAAAGAAAGGAAATAAAAAATTAATTAACGAGCTTTCAGACTTTCGATGGAATGATTAATTAATCACGGACGAAATATATACTATATTACGATCAAAGAAATTACTTTGTAGATTAAAAATGTCGTAAATATTTCAGTAATGCCAATAGTATGAAAACGCGTAGATACACGTACAATGCAAAAAATGTTACCTCGTGGAGGCCCCGATGAAATTTGATTATGCAAAACTCCGGCATCAAAAGCATTCCTCATTATGTAAGCGAGGCGCATGTATTTCGCGCGTATACCTAACGTATACTACTAAAAGCCTGTGTCACATATGTACTCTTTATAAATGAAATTTTTTTGCGAAAGAACGTGCGCATTTCGAGATATTAATGGCGCATCATGTTTCCTTATTCTCTACAATCTTTTATTATTACGAGTGTAAATTCTTTTTTTATTCTTTTTTCGTAATCCGTAAGAATGTAAGAATAAATACTTGATTTTACATTAAAATATTTTTTATTACAATGTGTGTCTCTCTCTCTCTCTCTCTCTCTCTCTCTCTCTCTCTCTCTCTCTCTCTCTCTCTCTCTCTCTCTCTCTCTCTCTCTCTCTCTCTCTCTCTCTCTCTCTCTCTCTCTGTGTGTGTGTGTGTGTGTGTGTGTGTGTGTGTGTGTGTGTGTGTGTGTGTGTGTGTGTGTGTGTGTGTGTGTGTGTGTGTGTGTGTGTGTGTGTGTGTGTGTGTGTGTGTGTGTGTGTGTGTGTGTGTGTGTGTGTGTGTGTGTGTGTGTGTGTGTGTGTGTGTTATAAAAATATGTTTCAAAAATGAAAGGAAAAAAAGAGAGAGAGAGAGAGAGAGAGAGAGAGAAAAGAAAAATATTACGACTGTTTCATATAAATTTAAATGTTTTCAATAAAAAGTATATCTTGAATTTAATGGCTCTTTAAAAAGTATACAGGGCTGATAACCAACTAGCATACTAATTGCAGAGGTTTAACGCGATTATCTCTTAACCTTCTGCGGTATTTGCAAGCTGAAAGCTAGTTCATTAGTCGCTTTTGAGGAACGCCGATTAAGGTACCGTCGCAGTAGAGAAATACAATAATACCTTTCTGACACGCGCGCAAATATGAAACAGATTGGACTTCGTAAAATAATATACGATTTGATTAAAATGATCGTGTACGAACGATCTGTTTGAAATAAATGTACTGCGATTATCAAAGATCGACTTTCAAAGGATACAAAAAAGAAGAAAAAAAGATATTGGGAGAGAGAAAGAACGAGAGAACGAGAAAGAGAGAGAAAGAGAGAGAGAGAGAGAGAGAGAGAGAGAGAGACGAAAGAAAAAAGAATAAGAACAAAAATATTTGTTTCGCGTACTAAAGTCATACTTTCATCGGTACGATATGAAGGATGCGACATTACTTTTATATCGAGCGCTTTTCTTTATTTGCAGCGTCGAAAGTAAATCTCGTATATAAAAAAAAAAAATAATAAAAAAAATCGATTCGTTCGCGTTGATACCGAGTTGACACGCATCGACAGATAGATGGATTTATTCTTGTTTGAACTATGGACCTTTAAAATCACGGTTGTGTACGTGCACTATTATAAAAGATCGAAAGAGGGATGTGCATGCAAAAAAAAGAAAGAAAACATTCGGACAACAAACGTTGAATTCGCGTATATCCGTAGCGAATAAACTTGACAATCAATTTCAAAAGATTTTTCTTAGGGGATAAATAACAAAGGAGGGAGAGGGAATCGAACGATCGAACGAAGGAAAAAAATGTCATTGAAAAAGCTTAGCGCTTTTCCTCCTCCTCCTCCTCCTCCTCCAATGGAGGAACACTTAAAACGACGTGGATAGACGTGATGCGCGAACCGTGCGATTCGATGATACATAATTCAGAAACCACGTTGTTGGCTGTCAACGGCATTGACATGCACGTCACGTCATACCGGAATTATACCTCCGTTACACTATAATATGGTAGGACGTAGCCCCGAACTTGAGGTTACAAATCTGAGAGCTACTACACAGGAAATGAAGATGCCAGAACCCATTTCCGTGTAACGACGATGGAATACTTTGAACGAGCTAAGATAAATATGTGTATTTACTTTGCGAACTTGCTCTTTTCAAATACGATACACTCGGGTTGGGTTGGGTTTTTTACGTTCGCCACGATTTTTTCAAGCATTACAAAAGTAGCGTGACGAAACCTAAACCAAAAAAAAAAGAATACTTTGAGCAAATGTCGTTAGTGCTCGATCATCAACGAATTACAAAGAATGAAAAGTGCATAGGTACTTTATGTTCTTTTTTCTTATTTTTTGTGGAACAATTATGCTGAACACTCGGTAAAATATATATATATATATATATATATATATATATATATATATATATATATATATATATATGTATGTATGTTTGTTCGTATATCGATAACAAAGCGCGTTTTTATTTTCTCACGATCATATTCTAATTACGATTATAAGATTTTTATTCTCGGTTTAACACTTTTCCTTTCGTTTTTCTTCGATGACGAATACACGTTGTACGAAACGATCGCGCACAATGCCAGGAAAATCGTGAATTGCGACGACGTTTACATCGAGATCGATCGGCTTTTATTCCTCAACTACTGCACTCGTCGCGCCGGTGGAAACGGTTACTCGATAACAATTGTTTGCACAGTTCCATTTACGATCTGAATTTTCCATGCCCGCTATTCCATTCGTATGCCAGCCATTACCGTTGCCAACATCGTATAATAAATATCATGAACTCAATTTTATGCGCTATCGTTCCTTTGTATCGACATCATGAAGCAAAAAATAATAATAATAAATAAATAAATCAATCAATCAAAAAAAAAAATTAAATAAAAAAAGAATCCAGTCCATAACACACTTTTAATTATCTTCCTCATTGTATTCCGAAAGCGTATAAAATTTCTATCAAAGTGCAAATTGCAAAATAAAACAATATAATTGAAAATAAATTGTCATTTCTCGTTGAGTTATATATATATAGCATTCTCGAAAATTATTGGACAAGCGAGTATCAAATATTTTATCATTACCAAAGTGAGCAATAAACCTCGAGCCAAGCTTTTTCAATATTTTTTTAATATGGCACTATAATAAGGTTAAAAAATATTCTTCACTAAAACAGAGTCACCGTTACAAGTGCCGTCGTCCAATAAAAATATATGTATAAACACGAATTTCCGATAGAAAAATTGACGAAAAAACGAAGAACGAAAGGAAAAAGAATCGAAAGGAAAACTCGACGTCAGCTAGAAACTTTATTGTCTTTGTCTTTGCGTGTGTGTGTGTGTGTACGCGCGCGCGGGCGCGCGTGTACAAGCGAACGAAAGGAGAAAAATGAAATTCGTTCGTTTTATTCGAAAGAAAATTTCTTCGGTGGAAATCTAAAAGAAAGAAACGTTTAATGGAAAAACGGGACTGGTGTGGGATCGACATCGAATCGTACGCTCTAAAAGTATACCCATCGCGAGATATGTCAAACGTTCAAAAAAAAAAAAGAGAGAAAAAATCTTATTGCTCCGATAAAGTTATCCTTACGGGCATCGTGTGTCGAATCACTTTGACCCGAAGCACAGCACGGTCTAGGTCGGAACCGGGAAAAGCCAAGCAAGCCACCGATTTGACGCTCGATTTCGTTACTCTATAGCCCATACCATAGAAGCCTATTCTAAAGCAACGCGAAACACACTTGTCCCGTTTAATGCGTTCCTCCTCTTCCCTCTCTGTTTCGAACTACATAGAAATAAACATTAAATAATAATAATAATGATGATAACGATGACGATGATGACGATGATGACGATGATGATGACGACGACGATTATTTCACTACAAACATAAATGTTGTAAATACGTGCATACGTACATACGTACGTTTCTAAACTGTATTAAAGTAAAATCGAACGAAAGAAACGATATTACGTTCGATCTCATTCACACCTTATGTAAGACGAAACCTTATCTATGAAACAACAAAGAGACAACTTATCTTTATCAACTACTCCGCGAAACTCCGTATAATTAGTGAAAACATTTGACGAAGGATAATGTTTCACGTTTAACGTGATAATAATACTTTGTTAATTGAATACTTTTTTTTTTATTTATCTTTTATTTATTTTTATGATTTTTGATCACTTACTGTTTGTTTAAGTACAGTCCTGACAGTCTCGACTTCCTGTCTTGTTGGCCAACGTGCGTAAACGACGCTACCGAGGAAGATAATGAAAGCACCGACCAAGAACGTCCACGTAACATTCTTCTTTCTTGTCAATAGCTTCTGTGCAGTCCTCGTAGATACAACCTCTTGCGTTGGTATTTCAAGCTTTTGAGCCTTCCTTAAGATATTTTGCAGCCGACGCTTCGCCTGTTCCACATTGGATCTCCCCATTTCCTTTATTTTATCGCGTCTCAATAACCCTTTCGCGTACTCCCTATGAGAAAACCTCGATGCTCTTTAACCGCCCTCTCGTTTACAAGCGATTATTCTTCAACGATAAAAGCCTAACGAGAAAAAGGAAGGAACACGTCAGAGATCATCGCATTTCATATCCCTTTTATTCTGAAAAAAAAAAGAATTAATTTCTTTTTCCATTTTATTTTTTTTTTTGACATTTCTCTTTTTTCAATATTTCATTGAATTTTCAATTTCGACCAGTCTAAAAGCCTCCTCTCCCTTATTTTCCTACTTTTTCTAAAATCTCGACGATAGTAATATTGTACATACACGAATAAATATTTTTCTTTCTTTACTTTTTTTTTTTTGACCGTTCGTTCGTTATTGGATATAGGAATAAAAAAAGAAAGTAAAACAGTGAAAAAAGGAAGAAAAATCAAATCAACCGTCAACAAAATATTTGATTACACGAAACGATTTGTGACACTGCGGCAGGCGATCGATCGATATCTAATCTTAACATAAGGAACTTCTCATTTCTCGATCTTCGTCTTGTAATCGATTTTGAGGTTATATCCAGCGCGCTACGGTAATTACCTAACAATTCCGATATCGATCTCTCTACGCGGATAATGCATACGGAAACCCCATTCTAATTTCCACCCTACCAAAGATTCGACCCACTTTACCCATAACTAGGATTAAAGGTTCGTTTGCACGATGGACGAATCGACGCGCCATTGTGCTTAATCATTTTCTAATCCGTTTTCTCCGTCGTGTCATCGTTTCGATTTTGAAAAGTGAGGAAATCCGCGTACCGTAAGTTTCGTCCTACATTTATGTTATATGATAAAACATATATATCCAGGTTGCTTCAGGTGGAAATTTTTTGGATGGGTTTTCCCCTCCCTTCCTCCCTCTCCTTTTCAACGTTCCTTTCTCTCTTTTTTTCTTTTTTTCTTTTTACTTTCTTCTGGATTCTCGTTGGACGGTGCGAAAAGAATCTTCGTGAAATCTTCGAAAAAAAGTTTCTTCCCTTTGGAAGTTTGAGAAAAAGGGGGAAGAAAAAAGAGAAAAAGGAAAGAATAAAAACAGGTGGGGGGAAAGAAGAAAAGCACGGTTTATACTCCAAAAGAACTTAACTCCTTATGCTCGAAGAAAATATATATCTCGGGACGATCAAAGAGGTAGCTAACTGTGAGAGCGTATCCAAAGAAGCTTCGCGTTGGATAATATGTTCGAATATATTTTCCATTGAAGTTTCTTAAAAACGAGCGAGTTTTCTTAAAATTATAATGCACACTTTTAAAAGCGGATATCGAAACTGTAAAATCAAGTGATTCTCATTAATTTGTACGAATCAACACACGAATAAGTTGGAGCTCGTTAATTAAAGTAAATACACGATCGTTACACGATATACCAGCCTTTATAAGAGTTCTTCCACTCTGACGAATCCACCTCGATCCACTCTAAAGTAGATGTTTGCTAATTCATAAGTATTCCCTTTTCCAAAGACTAATTTTTAGAGGGATCGCGTCCCTTCGTGCAGTCACTTGTGTGTGTGTGTGTGTGTGTGTGTATATATATATATATATATATATATATATATATATATATATATATATATATATATACACGAATGCATATGTCAAACAATTTCTATAAATTTCTATACATTACTATTGGTAAGGATCGATATTAAATCGTCGATCCGGTACTACTATTTCCATACATGACATCAAATAATTACCGGTTTAATAAAGTTAATAAATTCGAAATGTAACAATTGTTATTGGCAATAGCCAGAAACGATGCAATCGGATTTTAAATTAAATATAACTGTGTGGGTATCGACGATAAACATATATATTAATTACACACCATGCCTCATTATCAACAAATATCGATCTAATTAATTGGCAAAGCTCCTACCCCCTCCCCCCTACCGCCTCTCACAATGTTCACAATAAATTAATTTTCCAAATCTGTTGTAACAAACGTGCGGCAAATTAAATCGATAAAAACTTTGAAAAATAAGTCAATGTCATTGTTTTCTCACCAAGAGGAGGCTTTTCGAATATGTCACGAATACGTTGCAAATTGAAAATTACGTCAATTCTCTTACTCGAAAAAAAGATCGCTCTCTTCTCGCGTGTTTCAGACACTTTCATTCGTAGACAAATATTCTCCTTTTGCATTCGTAGGAAATTTTTTTTTTTTAATTCAATTGTTCATTTATTTTTTTTTTCTTTTCTGAATTTTTATTTTTTATTTATTTATTTTTTGTTAAATCTCTTTCTTCTTTCTCTCTTTTCTTTCCTTTTCTTTTCTTTTCTTTTCGTACAAAGACTCTCTTCCTCTCTAAGCTATTCCCGCGTATTCGCCATCATCACGACGGGTAGACTCGTGCCTTTATGTTATGACGCGTCGTCGAAGAAAACGAGAGAGAAGGAAACTATATGTGCGCAGCTCTCGATGCAAATAACGAAAGGAACGACTACTTCCCGATCACGAGCCGACCCTGGACGGGCAAGAACTGTCCGACCTCGACGAGGGTAGCTACCCTTATAGATATATAAGACAGATAGCTTGCGCATGTGCGCTAATATTTTGCGCATGCACGATTCAAACGGGCCGTACCGCATCTTTAACGTTGCAGCGGATCCATCCAAAGCTGCAGTACCGTTCGAGTCGCTTCTATGCTTCTTTAAAATGATGTCGCTTTAGTTTAGAATCTATTTAGGTCACAAATTCGATGAGATCTCGTATCAGAAAATATATCGATCAACGAGATCTTTAAATTTTTTTCACCTCCTTAAATGATATACAATCATGAATTGATACACTCCTTGAGACAGTGACAGATAATGAAATACCCAAAAGGGATTTAAAAAAAAAAACGAGTACCATCCTTTATCTTTCATTTATCGAAGAAGAAATTCCTCGGTTTTCTTTTTTCTTCTTCTTCTAATTTTTTTTTTTTTTTTTTTGAACGACATTTCTTTCGCTCACAAAATAAATATTCGAATACTTAGAAGTACGAGGCAATTATTTTTCTCCGGTCGTGCGATGGACAACAATAAGAGTTATAAATGCGAAAGACCAAGAAAGCGAAAAAAACGAAAGAAATAAAATAAGGAAGGATAGAAGGAAGGAACGAAAAATAATGTTTCTCATGCACAGATCGCGTTATATGAAATTGATGCGAAGGATTCTCCACGTGCTCAATCACTCGCGAAGATAACGAGATCGTTAATTAGCGTACGAGTTACGTTTTCACAAAGAGAGAGGGAGTGTTTGAGGGAACAATGCGAGGAGGATGAGGAAAACAAACGTAGAAGGAAGAATACTATCTATATTATGCATGTTTAAAAGGGGGAGCGTTGCGTGGAAAATAGAAAAGCATAAATAATTCGAAAACGCATATATATATATATATATATATATATATATATATATATATATAACGTAAGAAAACTAGACAAGAGAAAATAAGAAAAAAAAAGAACGAGAAAAATAGAAAGAAAACAACTTGAATTCGCGGAAAGGAATGTAAAGCTTGTATACATACATACCCAATGTTCGTCGTAAACGTAAAAGAGAAATAAGAAAATAGGATCTTTTAATTAACGCGTGAAATATGACAGAAGTAAAGAAGTCCGCGTACAAAAGTAAACGAAATAAAAAAATATCGAAAGCGATTGGACTTCGAGACCAACGGCCAATGTTTTAACTTTGTCGTTTCCTTTTTCATACATACTCTTATTGCTGGGCAACCTACCATGAGAGCTCATTTAAAAATGATTTTAATGGAATAATTTAAAATGATTATTCAATTACGATAACTTCATACAAGACGAGAATCGAGAGAGAGAATAAAAAAAAAATTGTGATATATACTATTCTAGATTTATCAACCCTGATATCTAATTATGACATTTTTAAGGGCAACCGAAGAGAATGGGAAAGATCACGCGAAAGATGGAAGAGAGTAATAATGGTCATAAAAAGGCCATAAATTAATGAGAAAAAAGTGATGCGGAATGGAAGGAGAGAAATAAAAAAAGAATGGGAGAGAGAGAGAGAGAGAGAGAGAGAGAGAGAGAGAGAGAGAGAGAGAGAGAATGAGAGAGAGAGAGAGAGAGAGAGAGAATGAGAGAGAAGAAAGAAAGTAAAGAAAAGATGTGACAAAGGAATATTCTCAAAGATAAAAAGGATAGATAAGTGGAAAGAGTCGATTAGTATGCTAAATTCTAATCCAACGACAGTGCAATCTACTGTGAAATCATAGCAGACAATGAGACCACATGCAATCACGAATTTTGAGAAGGAGACGAGCGTATTCAACAGTATGTGAAAAAAAAAAAAGAAGAAAAAAAGAGAAAGAAAGAAATTAACAAAAAAAAGAGAAAAAATAAAAGAAAAGAAAAGGAAAAGAGGAAAATAAAACGAAGCGGATTGTATAAACGCGTAATACGAAGGAGGAGGGAGGGAGAGAGGTAGGGAAAAAAGTCTGTGCGGAATAAGTGGCGGAAAGTACGCGAAAAAGTGGCATACTGGAGTTACCTTGAATGTAAACGAGCTTCATCGAGTTTAACGTTTCAGAAAAAAAGGAGATACATAAAGGAGAGTAACGTAAAGTAGAAAACGATGCCGGTGAAAAATCGGAGCGGGGAAGAGGAGAGACGAAAAAGAAAAAGAAAAAAAAAAGAAAGTAAATAAATACGATGAAAAGGATCGCCCCATCGAGCGATATTATCAAATAAATATTTTTCGAAGGATTTATCCATTTAATACGCGCAATGAAAGATTTGTGAATAATCTAATTGCCCCCATACGTGAAAAATAATAAAAACATAGTAGTGAAAATGGAATATCAGGTAATCGAACATCGTATAGTTTGTCGGCAAAGCGCCGAAAAAAGATCTACGATCAGTTGAAACGAGTCCTTTGTGCGACTCCAAAAGGTCGTTTATTAATATCTAAAAAGGTCAGTCGATGGATTTGAACAGAATTACGATAATTCATTCCACCGTCTAGAGATGCCTATCCTTCTAAAATACGGTATAGCTCGTACTCTCTTCTCTCCTTTCTCTTGTTTCCCCTCTTTGTGATCTTCTTCTTTATCAACAAAATCGAGATCTTAACGAGTTATATAAATTTTTAGAATAAAAATTTACATGTTTCATCAAAAACTTCACGATATAGATAATTAGTAACATTGAAAATAGTCGATATAATGTATATTGTGTACATTAAAAAAAAAAAAAACAAACCTATAATTTAAATCCAAAAGTAATTTCCTTTTAAATATTTAAACTTGTTTTAGTAATCCCTATATCTTCCTGATACAGATTTATTTTCATCATTATACAAATTCACAAATTAAAGACATTATTAATGAATGAATTATTATCTTCTTATTGAGTAATTAGTAATTAACAAAAAATATGCACGCATTATTAATAACGTTACATACATGCAATGATGTTAATATCGCACTTGGTTTTTAATAAACGTATCTTTCGTGAACCATCTTGTCTGTAATTAAATGCCTCTGCAGATATTTATTATAAATTTATAAACATACTGTTTACTAAAACTAAACTCTAAAAATTGAAAAATTTAATATTTATTTTGATAAACTTTAGTTATTTAAGTAAAGTCTAAAATATAAAGCAATAAATTGTGAATTGCTTACTGTAAATTATTATTTTTATCATGAAGAAAGAATAAAGACAAAGATAGGCACAAGAAAAAATAATAAAGAGGAAAATTATAATAAATAACTATAATAGTTCTGATTTTTTGACTTACTACTTATGAAGTTCTGCGATGGCTCCAATATACCCCCCACTTGAGACAGAAAGATAGATTTAATTTGTATCATGTTAACATCAAAATATGTTGGAACAAACAATGGAGTAAACATTGTTGATTAAAACTTACATACATTGAATCTAATAACGCGTTACAAAATATTACATAATAAATTTTAATGCATGTAATTTTATATCTGAGAAACCTTGACTGCAATAAATGATCGAACACTGACTTTACATCGTGTGATTTTAATAACCACTAATATATTTAATTAGTTAGTCACTGAACTATGAAAGCTTTAAACTGAACAAAATATATAAATATAAAAAAAACAACACAACTGTGAGCAAACATTGACTTTAAGATTGTCTTGCTCGCAGTCACTAATAATTAGATAAGAAGATGATGCTAAATATTGAAATAAACGATAATACGAAAAAAAGAATAAATATAATAATACACGTTTCCTGTAGATCACCTTCAACTATATTCCAAAAAAAAAGAAATGTGTTATAATATTTCCGATTCAAATTATAAAACCTAAATTTTACATATATGTATTCAACGTGTATACGATCTATTTCTTTAGCACATTGACAGTACCCGCATCGATAATTATAATGTAAACGCACGATATTATGTAAAAATGAATTTTATAATATTAAATCAACGAAGGTGACATTATAGTGGCGGGATTATGAGAACCAATCAGGGCCGAAGAAAATTTAAAATCTTTTCTTGAACTCATCTCACTCTCAAGATTATATATCCTTTGTTTTTTTTTTTTTAGAATGTAATCTTGTAACAATAATAACAATGATACGTATATTTTAAATGTAAAAATATCGTAACATTTTACAAAGCGCGATTATTAAATTAAAAAGTTGAAGAAATATATTCCGCACCAGGTTACCGTTGCACAGCGAGTCTGAACACGATTTATTCATATATACGTAATAATCATAATCATACAAAGGATTGACTCTCTTTTAATTACGATAATAGAACATCAAACTATTTCCATTAGCCACGATAGAATTTATTGAAATAAGATATTCGATTATTAATTCATGTCAGCGCTCGTAAAACGTTAATCGTAACAAAGAAAGAAAAGATACTCCGCAATCACCTATACGATTGCCGTAAAAAAGGGGATTCGTATAGGTGCGAATTTAAGAACCAATCAGAATGCAGGAAAAAATTGAACTTTTCGAAGTAACCTCTTTCTCATAAGCTTGTTCGTTATTTATTGCACGTAACGTATGCGGTTTCAACGACAGGTATGGATAAAATGTGAACTACAAACTAAACAAGGAAATACTATCCTCACTATACGTCTATTGTATTAAGTTTATATAGGTTATAACCTTTCTCACGTATAACCTAATAACAATCGAATTAATAAACAAAATCAAATTACCCAAATCGAATTCGATTTTTCCCTACCAAAGGAAAAATCTAATGAGTCCCATATGAATTCTATAAATAAGAGTAAATAAGAATTAATAGTAATTAATAAGAGAAAGCAAAATAAATAAGTAATACGTGGATATAATGGCGAGCGTAGGTAACAATCGAAGGTGTGATATTTCAATAGAAAATCGTTAATAAGAATTAATAAGAACGTATATGAATAAATAGAAATAATTGAAAAGAAATTAAAATTTTTCAATGCGTTTCTCCAAGTTAAATTGAAATTATTTTATATTAAACGTATTTTACGAGCTACGCGATCGTTTATGCGAATATATTATTGTATCAATATTGGTTCATTATATTTCATGTGCATTATACGATCGTTTAAATAATTACAAAATAATCAATAGTATTAATTGTTTGATCTAAAACGTTTGGGAGGAGAGAGAACTCCGATGTCACCTCATCGAAATACGAAAGAAAACTAGGATCACTGGATCGATGAATGTCAAAGTCGGTCGAACGTTTGTTTTTGTTGATATTAAATGTAGTCTACGACCTTATGCAAGGGTGAAAAATATTAAAAGTCATAAAGAATTTACGCCGTCATCCTTTCCCCGTGAAAATAGATCGTTGCCGTTTGTATGTCACGTATAACTCGTCTATTATTGTTGCACCTCTATAATGTAATATATATATATATATATATATATATATATATATATATATATATATATATATATAGACATATCATGCGCATACGCACCGAATCGAGAAGATTTGGCGAGTACGATAAGAACTTTGAGAAAGTTTTAAAAGAGAAAGACAGAAAAGTGAGAAGAGAACACATAAATTTTTTTTTATTATGGAACCATAATACTTCGGTGGATATGATTTATATTTATGCAATAATGCTATCACATGTAGAATATATGTGCGTGCGCACAAGTTTTAAAGTAATCTAATAATAAGAAAATGTATCTCATGTAAATAACAAATGGATATATGGAACGGTACACGAAAAAATTTGTTAAATGTAATTCATATCTTATGAAGAGGTATGAAGAGATTTGTAAAACGTAATTCATATTTTAGAAAGCAGCTTTTCAGGGAAAGCCCACTCACAAATATAAGACTCGGAGGAGGAGGAGGAGGAGGAGGAACATAAAGGAGAAATGTGGTGCGCGAACCTTTTCCTTTAGAAACATGTATACATATCTTATTCACAATCATTTATATATACTCATCGCTCTTATCGTTTATACGTCCATCTTTATTCTCTTTACGATACATTCAAAGAGATGATCATTTATTTAATAATCATTGATAATTTTTCGATTAATAGTCCTTTCGTTTGTTCGTTAAAATAAATAAATTTCTTATAAAAAAAAAAAAACAATCAGAAAAATAATATAAGCAAACTCAATAAAACGTTTATAGAGAAAAATATTTTTAAGATTATGGGAGGAAAAGAAAGAGAAGAAAAACCGAATCCTTAGACACTTTAAAGAAAGCTTTAAAGCAAGCTTTGAGATTGATATTGGAAATCAAACAGATAATAATGCTGATGGGGTTCGTTCAGGAGCTTAAAACTTCTCCAATCTGTAATTGATTTCTAACGAATATTTAAATGAAAATCTATCTTCTGACTCCTCCTTTTGTTTGTATTTCAATTAAGCAAATATTACGTAGGCGAAACAATCGCGATAGAACGATTTCTTCGATTAATTTACAGCATGTATCATGTTCGCCAATTAGAATTCTTCTAATTTTTGTTTTCTCACTTAATTGCTGATCCCTCCCATTCGTTTCATCGTCCCTAATATTTTTTTTCCCCTCCTTTTACCTTTGGACGACATTTATGTACAAAGATATATATATATATATACTCTCACGTATTTTTTCGTTTTGGCAAAGAGCCCAAAATCAAAAGTACCCTTAGTCATCGCTTTTCAGTTCTTGGTTGCAGCTTTCCCCTTCATAATGGAGGTAGATAGTAAGATAGATAGAGAGAGAGAAATAGGAAAAGTACTCGATAATATTTGAAGAGAGAAAGAGTAAACGAAGGTAATAACCTTCCGTTTAATTTGGCGCCGGTTTATTTGCCCGCGCAATATAGTGACATGCTTTTTCTTAACAAAAAAAAAAAAAACTTACTCTTCTTTATCAATACTCTTCTCTTCGTTTGTACAACTAACGAGATCTACGACTTAAAAAATTCTTTTAATAATTATTAATAAAATTTATTAATAAATTTATTAATAAAATTTATTTTTTTCTACGTTAAAGGATTAACTGCAAAGCACATTATTTGAGGTTTATGAAAGAGAAAATCTTCGAACGTTCGTCTCGTAGATAAACAATTACACGACGTATCATTAATTAAAAGTTTCTCTATAAATTAAATGTGCGATTCTGTGTAAGAAATCTTCGATATTATATCACGAATAATTATATGATAAAGGAAACAATTCGTCAATAAATCAGAAAAATAATAATAATGATGATAATGATGATGATGATGATGATGATGATGATGATGATAATGATGATGACACATGTTACCTACCGTTAGTAATTAACTGCTACTAATTTATTTTTGTAATTTATAGATGGCGTTTATCCTGTTGACTTGAAAATGTAACCTTAAAGTTTAACGATTCTAAGGTAGTGTTGGGTATGTAAAATCTGACAAAGCTTGCTTACGACTTTGACTTGTCATGAATTATTTCAAGCCAATAGTTGAAAATAAAAGGCATACATGTTTCCAACATCTAAAATTATAATTTTTTGTTAAAATCAAAAAATTATTTTATGAGGATATTTATATATAAAAAAAAAACATGGCCTTATATGATAACCAACATTGGCTTTTATCTCATATAAGAGATAGTTTTTTATCCACAGATGACACAGGTATAATTTTCTGTTGTTGTATTGTAAATATCTCAATATCATTTTCTACAAATTTACGCCACGTTACTCTCTATAGAGTCGTGCCATAACCTAATATTATGCGTTTATACCATTATAAAAATTTATGTATATTTTTTAAATATAAATAGCTTTGTATTGACTGATACTTTTTATACATATTAAAATCATATGTTATTTTTCGTTTTAAAGGTATGTGCGAGATGGTTATGTTAGGTGAAGATATACCGAAAGAACTTAAGTCCAATGGTACATTACAATGTTATCCTGGAATGGAAGAAAGCGACGATGAAGATCTGGATGCATTAGCCGAGTCATATGACATACAAATGGGTATAATATTCGTTTCTTAGCTGATAGACAACCTTGTGCGTATAAAAATATAATCATTATTTAATTATTACAACAGATATGGAATTTAGTCATAGACAACGCTCTAATACTGCTCAAAGATTAGAAAAAATGGACTTGGAGAGAAAGAAAGCAGCTAAAATTAAGCACGTGAAATGGGAACACAAACCTAATCTCCTTTCACTTGCGGAACAATCCAAATTATTTCAAAGAAAGGATTTCCGTAAAAAAAATACAACTACAAGCAAAAGACTTTCCCTTTTATCTGAACAAATAGAGAAATGTCCCAATTTACCTCAAAATCCCTTCACAGAATATGCAAAGTTTGATGGCAATGTATGAAATATTTGTTATCATTATTTCATCAATTATATAATATGGATTTATACATTTGAAATTGTTTCAGGCACAAGTTGGTATTGCTATTAGAAAATACAGAATCTTTATGTGTATGCTACCTAAGGAAGAAAGAACTTATCCTTTGCAAATTGTTGTTATTGCCACAGCAAAAGTATTGGAATTTATTGGGCTCATATGTTATAAATATGCTAGTGAACATCCTAATCACAGTTTAAAGTATGGAAATTATACAATATATTATAAGTTTTACTCATATTTACAACCATTGCAACTTGTCTTTTTTTCTTTAATCAACAGGGAAGATATTACAAAATATGGTTTATATATTACTGAAGATGATGGAGAGGTAGATTGGGACTTTCCTTGTTTAGATCCAAGAGAAGTAATATCTAAATTTGAATTTACAACGTTAGGTCTTGTTGAAATGAAACCAAGTGATAGAGCACGACATAATACGATAAAACATATCGAAACAGAAGTCAATGAAGAATTAGAAGGCAAAGAGAAGGAACAAGAAGAAGTAGCAAAAGATTTAGCCAAGATGGAAGGTCATACAACAGCAATGGAAGCTCCATTATATCAATCATATAGGTGCATTTCTATCATCATATAGCATTTGAAGAATATTTAAATGATAAACATATTATATATTTATGTTTGTGAACAGAGTATACATAATAAATAAAGTGAGAGCAAAGACTGAAATTCACCTTGGAATATCGGGTGAGAAGATCGAGATTGATCCAGTGATAACAGGAAAAGGTGCCAGTCGATTCTGGAATAGACAACGGGCAGTGAGTTATCATATAGATAACATCGCGTGGTGTGAAATAACTGAAAACAAAGGATCAAAAACAATATTTACATTGGTTTATACTCCACTTTCTTCCACTTTAGACAGTTTAAATGGTATACATTTTTTAGCTCAATATCACTAATATAACAAAATAATATATATATATATATTTCATTATTAATTTTTTACAGCATCATCCAGTCAAACGCATTCTCTTCATCAATCAGCATCATTTAAAAATCATGATTTTGAAGCAGATTCAATGACAGCAGAAGAAATTGTAAGAAAAATAAATCATATTTTAGAATTACATAGTAGTACATCAAGAAAAGAATACCTGGCCCAGAAGGAAAGAAAGGCAGCAAGAAGAAAAAGTTTTCATTTGCATAGATGACAACTCTATTGGTTACTTTGTTCCATTTTACATTATCTAAAATATTGAAATGCACGATATATCATACAAAATGTAAAAAATTTGGATAATGTAAAAATAAGTTAAAATTCTGTCATCATAATGATGACATTTAGAAAAGCTTTCTACCAAAGACATTGTTTATACAATTTTAGATATTAGAAATTAATTATTCATTAGTAGAAATCGTTTTTCCTTGAGCATTTTATATTTCATATGTATATTGATATATTGTGTAAAACACTATAAATCATAATACATATGCAAAATTGTACTTTTAATAGTATTAAGGTATGATAAGAAAAAGTACATCGGTAAAAAACTTTAAATAATATACTCTACCTAACTTAACTATTATAAAACAATGTAAAATACGATTATATACATAATGTTTTATCTTATTTATATACAAATATTACTATTTATATAAGTAAGACTCTTATAATGTTTAGGTTAAAACATCTGTTATCCTGACATTGCAATAACTTTCTTCGTAGTCTTATCCAGCTTCTCTTTCATTCTTACCATAAACCTTTCATTTAACTTAAACACTAATTCATTTAATAAGGTTATTTTAAGAGCCATATCTGACAATTTCTGACTGTTTTCATAAATATATTCGTAATTGGGGGAAGCTGAAAGAAAAGATCTTTCGGAATCGGATAATGCTTTAGAATCGAAATTCTGTCCTTGCTCAACTAGAACAGATTTTTGTTTCGAGAGAACGCGTCTTTTCGATTTACGTTCTTTTAACGTTGATTGCCATAATTTTCTTTCTTGTCTAAGATCATTTATATATTTTTGCAAATCAAAGTTTTCTTTTCTTGTTACATCTTCCACACATTGTCGTTTACATTTATTGGTCGATAAAAAATCCTCACTTTCAAGATTTTTCGCTTGATCTATTTCTATGACAAAGAATTGAAACATTTAAGAAATTTATTGTTTACTTATTTACACACACACACACACACGCACCATCCATACTTTGAGGTTAACTAACCTTCGTCAGTAAATAATTTTGAAGTTCGTGATTGAAAAACCAAGGATCTCCGTTTGTAAGTAACTTTATCGGACAATTCTTCCGTATCTAAATTTAATGTATCTGGTACAACAGAATTATCCATTATATTTTAATATTTCAACAATTTCATCCGCTAAATTATTTTGACAAAGGATTACTGGATTTCTAACGGACCAATCAAAGAACGTTATACCATACCGAATCATAGTTAAGCCAACTGAACTAACGTATTTTTTTTTTTTTTTTCGAATAGTAAAGAAGAAATAAAGACAAAGACTTTTATAAATTATGAAACAATATATACGATTTGTGATAATATTTATTAATCTAACAATATATAAATCTTATTTTATGAACAATACACACATATCGATCGTTTAAGTTGCGTCCCCTTTGTTCGTTACAGTATACAAGAAAATAGATTATTGGCAACGATACTGATAAATTTCGAAAAAAAATTATTCGCTTTTACAAAACCAAATTAAATAATTAATAATTGATTTATTATTTATATACGTCGTTCTGAGTTAAATCATATCGTCAGAAATTTCGAAAATATAATTATAGAAAATTTTTTATTCTAGAGGAATCCAGAAGTTTCTATCACTATATATGTATGGGAGTTTAGATAACCGCGCGTGCAAGCGATTAGCTTAGTCGAACGAGTCTAAACGTGTCGTTTTATTGCGTATTGTTTGCTCGTATTAAAGAACGCTTTACGAGTATTTTACATTGAAAAATTGTGAATACGCTTGCTATATTATTATTATAATATTGTTATTTAATTGAATTTGAACGAAATTTTAACAAAACAAATTATCGTAAACGATAAAATTTAATATTATGGCTACGAAAAGTGATGAGGTAAGTTCTATACTTATGATTTTTCTTTGCGTTTTTGTTTATAGCATATATGTGACCATTTTTAACGATTCAACATAATAAATAAAATATTTTTTTTAAATATGATTTTATATCTCATTGTAATGGAGACCGATTCGAATATACATATTTTATCTTAAATATTTTAAAGGGAAAATGTTTTTTTGTCGAGTATTTATTATAGAAAATAAAATACCGATACATAAGTACCTATAAGTGCATGTTTCCTTTTATAGTTAAAACTGGACATTGAAGAATTGAATAATTTGTTACAACAAGCTACACGACCCAAAGTCAAAGATATGCTTACTTTGGAGATTAGGCGATTCCAGACTGAGTTAGCAAAACTGATCGATGAAAATAAAGATGTGTGTCTTAAACCTGTAAATTCATCAGTCGATTCTACTCCTAAATGTTATGAAGTTAAGTTAAATAATTATGGCTGGGATCAAACGAATAGTGTTGTCAAGATATACGTTCAACTAAAGAATGTACATATTTTACCAAACAAAGACATTACCTGTAAATATACAGAAAAATCAATGGACTTGTATATTTTTGGTTTGGATAATAAAAATTATCATTTGCCGATCAATAATTTATGCGAAGACATTGATACAGAAAAGAGTTATATAAAAATAAAGACAGATATGATCATTGTATATCTTGCTAAAAAATTACCGAAAAATTGGTCGCATGTAACAGGTATTGAGAAAAGAATAAAAGAAGCAAAAACTCCGTCTGTTCCTGACATGGGAGATGATCCTGGTGCAAGTTTAGTGAATCTAATGAAAAAAATGTATCAAGATGGAGATGACGAAATGAAAAAGACGATAGCAAAAGCATGGACTGAAAACCAACAAAAAACTGCAGCAGGTCTGTCAGGTTTTGACTATTGATTGCAAACCAATATTTTATTAAGCATACTTTACGTTTCCTTGAATATCATAAAAATTCATTTAGAAAATGAATTTAGGCCTAAATATATTGTATCTACTTATATTGTGCATAGTGAAAATAAAGTTCCTTAATTCTAAGTTTGTCATAATAACAAGTGGACTTCAAATACATTTGTCTATTCATATTTCAGTATTTATAAAACATTTTCTTTTTTTACAAAATTATTTGTATGTGTCCACGTATTACCACATTTTGTTAATTATTATATTTACAGAAGATGTAATTGTCAGTTCGTATAATTGTGACATGTAATATCATATAAGAAGTAATAAAACATTTAAAATGTTTGCTATACATTTCGATTTATTTTTCTTTTTCAATCATGACAAGCCATTGTTATAATTTACAGTTTTAATCTTACTGTATAAAATACAAGAGATTCTCAAATAATTCACTTAGTTATAAAATGATCATCTACTTTTTTTTCCTTTTTTCCCAAATATAAAAGCAGTAAACATTGTTGTTGTTTGTTCCTCTAATAATTTTGTAAACACTGTGTTAATAGTACATATTTTTTAAAATCCAGTGTATCTATGGAAGTAGAAATATGTATATAAAATAAAAATTTATGAGCTTTGTTTGGTATAATATATTGACATTTGTAATAGTTAAACAATTTTTTCTTTTTAAATTTAGTAACCTTTAAAATATTAATGCAAATTTGCATTAATAATAAATTGATAATTAATTATCATTTAAATTAAAAACTTTTTTCAAAGTGTTCATTGAATCAACAATACAAAATACATAATATTTATTGACAACCAATTACTTAATAACTTCTTTTCTCTCTCTCTCTCTTTCTCTCTCTCTCTCTTTCTCTCTCTCTCTCTCTCTCTCTCTCTCTCTCTCTCTCTCTCTCTCTCTCAATACATTTAATATCTATTCTTGCAAGTATTAACTACAAATTTAACTATAAGTTTAATATGGCCATTAGGTATAGATATCCTATGTGTGTTTGCTTAAGTGGAAAACTTATAGCTTTAAATTCATAGATAATATGTACACCTTGCCTCTCTTAAGAGGTAAAATATTCACAAAATATGTTAAAACAATAACTCTGTCCAATGGATTTAGACAACTTGAAAAAAAGTTTTTCTCTTTCTATTACATACACATTGTATTTCTATATCACTTTGAATCAAATAAAAAAAAAACCTTACAATTATATATTTTGGAACTGTGTTGACCTATAAAGATATAGTAAAATAGTCGAGTGTTAGACTAGATACTGTGACATGTTATTAGACATTTTATCAACAGATATGTGATATTATATTTTACTTAGTAACTAAATAAATGGCATAGACAATCACAATATTTATGGCCCCAATAAATCAATGTCACTTATACATGTGACTGTGTGTTATAATAATCATAAAATAATTCATATTATTTCCAGTTATGCATACAAGTACGGATTGAAATAAGTAAACATAATGATGCCTGTATACATTCCAATATCAAAAATTTTTTTCTATTATATTTCTTTAACAACTAATGTATTATATATACTAGTATATCTATTATGATCTTTTTTTATCGATGTCTTCATTTGTGATACAAATTGGAAGCAACAGAAATTGAACACAGTCATAAGCAATTATATAAATAACGCATTGGACAGATTCAAATTTTAGTACTGATATATTAAAAAATTGCTGTGCATGTGTTGACTATATATTGACTAGTATCTTATACTATGGAAATGAAATTTTTTTGTTATATTAGTATAATACCATGCCTTTTATAAGAAGTACAAAAACAATAAGCATATTTAGTATTGTAATTATACTTATATAAAATAGAAAATTATTTTCTCTTGGGAAATGTGTAGCAATCTGATTGTGATTTTATAATTTAAAAATAATTCATAATTAGTGAAAAACTTTCACAAAACTTCACATGTAAAAAAAATGTATAGATCGTGAAATGCGCTATTTTAATTTTCTTTTTTCATAAATAATTAATAATGAGTATACTATCCTTAACTTATAACAATAATACTTATTCAGGAAATGTAGTTGACATTTCTGGAACTTAGATAGATAAAAATTGGAAGAATATAAAATAATTATATAAAAATATCATGCAGTGCATAATGAGAATAATGCAGTTGTCTTAACGAGATATATACTGTTAATCAACAGTAAAAAATTAAAAAATGCTTTTCGAGTTATATAGGATGCTCTGAAAATTGTGGTACAACCGAGAATGGAATGAGAATCCAATCAAAAAAATAACTTGAAAATATAAAACAAAACTTCTTAATGTAGACTTCATTCGCGTAAAAAATCATTTTTAGAAATTAGCTCTGAATATTTTCATTCATCTAAGACGTTATTAAATTTATATCTTATTTTAATCCTTTCTGTATATAACTCGTAAATTGTATATTAACATAAAAATACAAAGTTTAGGCGAATTATATATATATATATATATATATATATATATATATATATATATATATATATATATATATATATATATATATTTATATATATATATATATATATATATATATGTATATATATATATATATATATATATATATATATATATATATATATATATATATATATATATATATTTATATATATTATATATATATATATATATATATATATATATGTATATGTATATATATTTATATATTATATATATATATATATATATATATATATGTATGTATATCAGGCCAATATTTAAAGTCAATTCTTTTTTTAAAATAAAGTTGCAGTTCAACTAAATTTTTTTTATATACATTCTTGACTTTTCTCAAGAGAGAAATCTCTTCTTTAGATTATACCACGATTTTAGTAGACCCCTTGTATATATTTACAATTTATTTTTAATAGCAAAATTGTAAAGTAATCTATTAAGCCATTAATAATTATTAATATTTCTATAACTATTATAAAATATATCACTAAATTATATCAATTAAATTTAAAAGAATGTTTGCTTTGTTTTACTAATTTATAAAATTTGCAGCTTTATTTCAATTAATTATGGTTAACTTTTGATATATATTTACTTTTTTGCTAAACTTGCAAATGATGAGAAAAAATAAAAGAAAGAATTATTAATATATGATATATGTATATACGTGTATATAACATAAACCATATAAAATAATAAAAAATAAATTAACACATAATACCTTTATCACGAATTAAGACGAAGTGCTTGTATGATCGATGCTTCTATGTAAATGTAACAATGAAAATAAATATATTCGATTAATATTTGATGCAGACAGAAAGGATATAGACGTCTTTGGTTTCCATTTAGAAATTCAATTAAAACAAAACTGTCAATTGAGTCCTCGAGGAATGATCATTCTATGTATGATCTAGAAGAAGGAAGTGTACATTGTATCTCTGTACTAGTTGCATGAAAGGCTTTGCTCATTACATTTCTTGTTTTCTCCATCAATGATTCAACATCATCTTTAGTTAATCCCTTGGTAGATATAAGTGGTAGCGTTGTTATAATTACGTGACCTTGATGTAAAGCAAATTAATAATTTTTCATATTGATACAATTTAAGATATAATGCATTTTCTAGTACAAATTACCTGAATCAAATCTCTTCTCATCATTAGACAAAAAATAATAAGATGAAAATACTACTGGTAATATAGGTAACTGAGCATTGATTGCAGCATAAAAGGCACCTTTTTTAAAAGGATGAATCTCTCCAGTATTGTGGCGTGTACCTTCTGGAAATATCCATAGTTTGAACTACAAAGATTTAATAAATTAGAATTCCTGTTTTTTTCTTTTTTCGTTTACTTTTTGGTAAAATATCTAAAAATGTTCGATTGAAACTACAAGAGAATTATAAGATTAAGTTTATTGTTATGCGCATGTTTGCACAATGATCATGTTTACCTTTTCATCCTTTGATTGCTTAGATGCTGTATTAATAACAGAACGGGCTTTTTCTGAATTCAATCTGTCTATAAATATTAATCCAGATAGCCAAGCGGCAAGACCAAAAGGCCAGGCATAAAAGACTTCTTTTTTGGCAATCGCTGTACATCTACCCATTATCGGCCATAAATAAAACATCCCCAAAAGATCTAAGGAACTTTGATGATTAGCTACTATAATGCATGCCACATCTTGAGCTAAATGTTCTCTTCCTCTAAGTTCCCAACGTAATCCCAATAAAAAGCTAATGTGATTGCACAGGTATGATGATAATCTGTAATATAAAATTTTTTTTTAGTATATCACTAGTTCCCTCACAATTTTTATTTCCCTCCTAAATAATGCTAATGATTTAGATATTAAACATTATTAATAAATCTTATATATGCAAATGGGAAAGCAAACCGACACATGAAAATTTAATTGTAATCGTTCAATAAATAATTTCCCTACGAGATCCTTATTAAATAAAATATTAACGATTTCTTACAAATGAAAAAATCTTTATCCAATCTTATAATCTTTATCTAATCTTATAATCTTATACTTTCTCGAATCGTATCGCTCGTAGTAGCGAGAGCTATTGTTGTTGTTAATTAAATTTATCGTTATTATTATATCTCGAGTATATTTATTTGAAAATCGTTTGTTTCATCGCGATAAAATTATAAGCGATACGATACCACTATTATGAATATTATTACGAGACGATTAATATCGTTAAATATACCAATCGATCTTCTTATCTCACAATAATAATAATGCCATTATTATTTTTAGATTTGTCGGATAAATGTAAGTAGCGAAAATGTCACTCGAGGGATGAATTCGTTCCAAAAAAATAAGAAAGAAAAAAACAAAAATAAAACAAAATACAAAAATATAATAAAAAATGAAATAAAAAAAATGTATCCCTTTTATAAACGAAAAAAAGTACTAACACAAGATTCTTTAGGCTCTTTGGCCGTAGAAGAAATATCGGTATCAATATTGTAGCGGCGAAAGTTACAATGCCATAATAAACCATAAACTTGAAATAATAACGAAAAGTCCGGCTGGTTTCATAGAGAAAGGGCAACAACAGGATGAACCCAACGAGGATCAATTCGAAGCTTGACGGTGCCATTACTTTTACAACGAAGGGCGGTGCTTCGTGTATTTTTCCGTCTTTCCCTTTTCCTTTCCTATTTTTCCTCTTCTCTTCTCTTCTACTTCTACTTCTTTCTATATTTTAAATCGTACGATCTGAACTTCTGATGCTCTTTTATCTTCTTCCTTTTCTTTTTCTTCTTCTTCTTCTTCTTATTATAACGCGTGATTTACTATACTATTCATTAAAAACTATGAAGGAATAAACTAAAACGAAGCGGAATATGAACTACCGGCGGCGTATAGTCGCACACTGCCATCAATGCTCCTCCGTATTGGAACTACCACCTTTATAAAGCTTCGACTGACTTTAGTATAATGGAATATATACATATCTAGATAAGGGGAGATTAGGGAACGACGAAAAAAAAAGTTGATACGCCCTGACCCGTTGTGTCCAAAGAACTTAACAACGTAGGAGGGAATGACCAAATAGGAGGATGTTTTTGTATAGTGGTATGTAGCTCCTTGGCGCGACGGATTAGTATTCGCCCTTAAACCGAATTTCACTTAGGTTATAAGCAAACCTTTACAGTCAGGGATGAGAAAAGTAAGAGGTCGGAAAGGCTACGAAAAAATCGATTGTACTTTCGTTGGAGATAAAAAAAAAAATCATTTGCGAAGCACGTACACGACAAATAATAGAAAATTTAATTTACCGCGATAACACTAATTAATTAATTAATATATATATATATATATATATATATATATAATTATAATTATTTTATATAACGATAATAATTTTCAAAGATAATATATGATATACAATAATAATTTTCCAAAAAAAGCCAGTCAACGATGCAATGTCAGAGCAAGCATAAATAAAGTCGATGATTTTGTAACGATGAAAAACGAAAATGATATTATAAGTATGTCACGAATAATCCAATCAACGTTTAACCTTGCTCACGATACAAGGGTTTTTTTTTTATTATTACCCGCTGAGATCCTGCAAGGACTCGGAAGGAGAAATTTTTTTTTTATTAATAATTAAATCTCATTGGTTCCGATTCTCCCTTTCTTATGCGTCCTTGTTAGTTTCCTCTGTTTCCTATGGTCGCGATGGGGTCGCTTTGTTGATTAATAACATATGTTGTTCGTCCTGTGAAGAAATTTTCGTACGAATTCGTTTGTCCTTGGCGATCGATAGTCGGACAAATGTTATCTTTCGAAAAGTAAAATATTTTTCAAGTAAAACGCATATCTGTTCGTACTTATATATATATCGATATACGAACAATACAAAGTATATATACTAAGAGTTGATCATTATCCTTGATACGACGTTATAATGTCAATAATAAATTTTCGAACTTCTATTATTTTTCAAAAAAATAAAAAAATAAAAGAAAAGAAAAAAAGAAAGAACTTTGCTTTCATATTCTTAACAGTTTGAGATAATATTATATGAAAAAAATTTTAAGCGAATATTGAATAGCATTGTTACGACTAATCGATTGTTTGCTTACTATCGATTTTTATTCAAAAACATATGGGAAGACGATTAACAATAATTCTTACTTGAATTTTTATGATTGTATTTTGGTGATTGTCATCAATTAGAAGCGCAATATTTGTTCTATAAATTACGAATATTTATTTATAAAGAAGTAGGTATATATTTTCTTTATATATATAAGATAATTCAATTAGTATCTATTCTCTTTCACGTATATAAATATATAAATATATATATATATATATATATATATATATATATATATATATATAAATTTGATAAATTTTAATTATTTATTGGTATGATTTTTATTTTTTTTTACATCATTTTTTTACACATCAATAAATAATCGAAATTTATCAAATTTACGATAATTTTTCAATAAAAAAAAATTGTATTTATATTACGTTAAATATAATATGTATTGACTTAGTGAAAAATTATATATTATATGCAACTTTTATATTATCTTATCACAATCGTAAGATATATATTTCGATCATATTGTCATTAAATATAATATATGATGTACATAGTATAATTAGATTTTCCTTTAAATTATATATTTTAAGGTTGTTATCGGTGTGTTTTTATAGATAATTCGTTGAAAGATACAAAATTGAATTTCGAATTACTGCTATTATATTTTTATCAATTCTTATCTAATCTCATTCTAATTTATTTTTGATACTGTATCAATATATGTATAAGATTCAATAGTAATTGAATTTACGATATCATCTGTCTTCGGATTGGTTTAGAAGTCGAGATACATATGTATGTATAACACCAACATAACCAATAAATTCATTCTTTACTTCAATTTGATTATACTTCTTATCTAAACTGCGATTTTCCACAATTTAGACGATTATAATGCAAAAATATCCGTTATTTGATCGTCGTTAGAAATGTTTTATATATAAAGAAAAATAAAAAAAAAAAAAAATGACACAAGTCATTCAATGTAATCATTTAAATCTAATAACAAAATATCTGTTCTTATTCCTATTATTCTAAATAAAATAAATTATTTTGTTCATATAATTATAACATAACGTTAATATTATATTATTATTCAATATTGTAATCAATTTTCATTATATTTTTTATTGAATAACAAAATGTATATGCTTTCTAATGTTTCCTCGTACGATCTGAACGGCAAAATTTAATAGCTATTGTTTAATTATTGTTAATACTATTAAGTAACAAAATATAATTTTTTTCTTTTTCATTTTTTCTTCTTTTTCCTTTTTTTCTGATCGTATGGCACATTTGCGCAGTTTTAAATCGCAATCGTATAAAAATGGAGTTTCTTTAGCGCGCTTTTGTATTTCTAGGGAAATATACGAAGCACGTGTTTGAACTAGCAGACTCAAACAATAAAGGACGATACGATATGTCCGGACGTATTATCGAATGTTATTCGTAATATACGATATTTAATTAACAATAAAAGGTATTTGTGCAATATAAATAATAATTGTTATTAATTATAGTATATTAACGATATATATTGACAATCTGTGAATTATGCAAAGAAGGTAATGATTGAAAAATCATGTTAATCCCACGTTGTTGATTGCTTCTGATAAAATAATAATAACAACAGGTGAATAATATCTATTATTATCGTGAGAACAAAAATTGTCAATATTATTGATAGAGAGAACGAAGAAACGAAAAAAAATTTAATATGCAGGACGTTTCTGGAAGGTATGAGGATGTGCAAAAAATAATATTATCCTTGTTAGTTTCCCGAAAGGGTGCAATTCCTTTGGGAGAACTTGCTAAGGATTATCAAGATCAAGAAGGTGAATCTATTCCATGGAAAGAATTTGGGTATATTTCATTATTGGATTATCTGAAAAGCATGCCAAAATATGTATCCCTTGAAAGATTAAATGGTGCATATTATGTTCATGGCGTTGCTTCTGAAAAATCCAAACATCTTAGCTCATTGGTGGCTAGACAAAAAATATCGTTAAAAAAAAACCAAGTACGGAAAACTTACAGACCCAGCCATTATTACCCAAACACAGCAACTCCGAGAGTTCATATACCTGCAGATGTTTTGAGTAATATAATATATTTGGTTAAACAAAATCCAAATGGTATTAATAAAAAGTACGTTTTACAATATGTCAATGATAAATTAGGAGGTTTAAATATGTCTATTTTGGATCTTGATGAACAAATAAAAAATCTCTCACACGAGTTATTTATAAGAGGTAATCAAATCTTCCCATGGAAGAAAAAGACAATATCTGATCAATGTGTATCTAAACAAATTTTATTAAAGGGAGAAGAAGTAAATCTACAATCTAAAGATTCTGTGGTACTACCTAAATATTTTATTAGTGGGGAAACTGATTCTAATAAAGAATCTGATATTGACGATCAAGATAGTTCTACATTTGTTGATTCAAAGTTCCAAAGCAATAATGAGAACAAAAGTAAAATATCAAACAAGAAGCAACCTATTTCTGTATTTATAAAAAAGACTGTATCTAAATTTAATAATCAAGATGGTCAGCTTAATGATAAATCTAGATTTGATAACAAGGAAATCAAACATAATGGTTTAGAGAACAATGTTACTTCAAATATGCCTTTGGAAAAATTACAAGATGATGTTACTTACTTAGATAAAGAAGATATAAAAGTGCTTATAAACGATAGAATAAGATTTCGATTAGAAAAACTTATTCAAAAATATCCAGATGGTATTTGGTGTGCAGAACTTCCTGAAAAATATATGGAAGAATATAATATATCTTTGAATTATATTGAATTAGGTTTTAATAGTGTAAGAGAATTTGCATCATATTTGCCAGAAATCTTTCAATGTAAACAATTTCATCCATCAGCGGATTTTATACTTTATGATGCAAAAATTAGGTTACCTGATACAAAAAAAAATAATAAAAAGAAACTTCAAAATATAGCTGAACTATATACTCAATCATATTTAGAAGAAGATGAAGTAGAGGCTTTACCTGTTGTAATAGTAAGTAATATTAGAATTTATTATAGCATGTACATACATAGATTATATACTATATATAATACTCTTTTGTAGTCAAGTGATACATCCAATAAATTAATGCCAGAAGGGGTAATGATTATAGGAGAATGTGTAGGGCAAATAAACGTAACAGATTTAGAAAATATAATGCAGCCATACATAGAAGTTTTTGTTGAAGAAGTGTTTACACCATCATTATTTTGGATACAACTTCGTAAGAAAAAAAAACTTTTTAATAAACTAATGGATGACCTTCAGTGAGTTCTTTTATCATGTATTATATATATTATATAGAAATCATATACCACTTATGTAAAAATATATCACGTTTTTTTTTTTTTTGTAGTACATTTTATCAAGAAAAGTTCATGAATTATAGAATTCCTCCTGTTGTGCTTGAGAAAGGTTTAAACTGTGCATGTAAATATAATGATATATGGCACAGAGGGATAATTAAAACCGTTAAACCTGATCTGCAAATAACTGTAAGTAGTAGAACTCAGGAAATTATTTATCATAGTTTAGAAAACAAATTAATTGAAATTTAACTTACTCTTGAACAGGTAATGTTCTATGATTATGGAACATTAAAAACTTATCCTCCTGAAGAAATATATTATCTACATAGATCATTTTCATATTTACCAGCTCAAGCAATACCATGTGGCTTGTACAATATTAAACCATGTAATGGAGAGAAATGGTCCAAGGGTGTTACTTATGAATTTGCTGAAAGAACTTGTACCAAACCTCTTATTGCAACTATAGTATCGACTGATCCAGAGGTAAACAATATAACTACTATATTGTAAAAAATATTAACCTTGATTAATGAACTTAATGATAACTTTTATACATTTAATGTTGTATTTAATATCAAAATTTATACAATTTTTGATTCAGAATAATTCTATGTTGGTAAATTTGACTGATACAATGGAAGAAGAGGATGTACATATCAATGATTGGATGGTTCATCAAAATCTGGCAGTACCTGGAAAAATGGTTCGTATAAGACCTAGAAACTTTCCATTTTATTATTATTTGAAATGTCAAGAGCATTACAAAACAAATTCTGAAAATCTTAATAGTTCTATGTCAGATATTACGAAACCTAGCAAATCATCGGTTCTCGTAAATGATTTAATAAAAAATTTATATAAAAATTTATATCGTTCATCATCTGCATCTTCAAGCAATAATAATCGAAATAATCTTGTTTCTAATGATTCTAAAAATAGCGCTCAAAGTTCGAAAGAGTCAAGTGATAATTCCATTCAAAGTAGTCATTCTAAAATACCTAAAAGATTAAATGATTTCTTAAAAATATCGGAAAATGATAAACAATTTCATTCTGATACTAAAGTTTTATCAAATTCTGATTATAAAGGAAAATCTGATAAAAGGCGGTTACCTTTAGAAACATCAGAGTTTGTTTCAAATGTTACACAATCTGTTATAAAAAATGTGAATTCTAGAAAAATTATGTCGAAGAATGAATCTAAAACAGTATTAGAAGAAACAGATAGTTCAAACTGTAAATTTTTGGCAATTCAGCCAGACAAACAAGAAAATTATAATATTAAAAAGAATTATACAAATTTTATAAAAAAAAATGAAAGAGATATTGAAAAATGTACTCAGCAAAAGGATCAGAAACATAAAAACATACCTTTGCCAAAGAGATGTTTCACAAATGCAATTAATCTCAGTCTGGGTTTACAATCGAATTATCAGGATTATGATACATCACCTGATGATAATATCATTACAACTAATAATAATTCTACTTTACTTACTAAATATAAAAGTAATATTAATTTACAAAATATAGAAATAGGCGTACCAGAAGTAATTCTCTCAAAATTAAGGTCAAATAGAAGCTATGCAAATGATAAACCCTTTGTAAATATTTTACACAATATGAATGATTCATTAAATCAAGACGAACAACTAATAACTAATAAATCGAATATTTCAAATGTTGAAAACAATATGTTACTTAATGTACAAGATTCTTCTAGTATGATCGAAATTAATGGAAAAAAAGATCCTATATGTGAAACTTATAATACTTCAATGCAAATCTACAATAAATCTAATGAAGATGCAAAATTGAGCTCAGGTAATTATTCCAAAAATTCTGATAGTAATAGTGAAACAAAAACAGAAATATTAGATAACAAGTTAGGGATTAGTACAAATGAGGAAATATCTAACTTGATATATTATGAAGATGTCAATGAAAATAATTCAATAGAAATTATATCTCAATCACGACCATTCTTAAAAATTGAACACCACTGCCCTGAATTCTTGGAATTAGATAAATCAACTGAAAATGCAATTGAAAAAGTCATTTTAATATCTAATGATAATAATCTACAATGTGATAAAAATGAATGCAATATTGAAGATAACGCAGATGATGTTTTTGGAAATTATATTGACTCAAATAAAAAAATTCATGAAATAATTAAAAAAGATGATGAGAGGTTGCAAATTACAGAAGTAAATGAAAATGGATCAGATAAATCATTGAATGTGACAAAATATATAAATTGCAATGATGATAATTTTAAAGATAATTTAGAATATCAGATATCAGAAATGAAAATGATTGAAGATGCTGAAAGCACTTTGTTAAGTGATATTGATTATTCAAAAAGTTCGGACAATACAAATGAAGTAAAAAAGAATAATGATCAAGCATTAGATTTTTCAATGTCATTAATACAATCAAATATTGAAAAAGAAGAGCACTTGGATAATGTTAGTGATAATGTCACACAAGTAACAGATAATAAAATTTCTATTAATTCTGAGAAATCAGAAGAATTAATATTTGAAAATACAGATGAAAAAGTAATACCTATATTTGATGATACCAATTTGCAATATGACAGTGGTGAATGGAGTATTGAAGGTAGCATAGATGATTTCCTTGGATACTCCTTTCTGTCAAATTTGAAAATGTTAAAAAGTAGTTAATTAAAAATGATAACGAGCAAATTATAGAAATCGTGAAAATTATTTAGAATATCATATATTAGAAATGAAAATGATTGAAAATGTTTGAGGTATTTTATCAAGTAATAATAAATCTTTAAATGGAATACTCAATTAAAATTAAAATTAGAACAGTTATTGTACTTAATTACTAAAAAAAAGTTGTATATGTGAGAGCAGATTTAGTAAAAGTAGGCATGATTAATTATAAAAATGCTATTATGGATGTAGATGATGTACATTCTAAATAAAAAGATAGAGTAGAATCATTAACATTATTATTAAATAAAATTTGTCAAAATGTTGATATTCAAAGTAGGTACATATCTAAATGTAAACTATTATAACAATAGTTAAAATGTAAACAATCATGTGATTATATCATTTACATTAACTCCTTTTTATATAAAATTTGGGAAAAATGTACAACCTTTATGTTTTTATATGTGTTATGTAATAGAATTTTATATGTTTAAAAATAAAGATATTTTTATAACGAAATTATTATGTCTTATTTATTTTTCCAATATTTAATTATAATAGATGACAATTTCTCATAAGGTGATAATTTTTCCCAAAGTAACCTATTTGCATTTGCAAATAATCTCTTACATTATAACAAAAATTAAATTATAAATATTAATCTATGATCTTTTTTTGTAATCTGCAGGGTGATGTGGTCGATATGAGTAATTTAATGCTATTTGTTGAGGAAAATTTACTTTATGCCTCTGATAAATGTTATGGAAAGGATTGCTTTTCTCCTAAACTAGAGAATGATAAAAACTATATAGAAAGCTTGATGATGAACACTCCCTTGGTAACACCTCAAAGTACATTGCATGAAAAAACAATTGAAGTACTGTCTGATTCATCATTATTTAATGAATCGTTATATTTATTAATGAATGCAGATAATAATCCATTTTTAAATACACACAATGGTGAATGCAATGGTGAGAATATACAATCAAATATAAAAAAACCATCAACTAATCCTTTCTTGGAAGATGTAGATGAGCAGAATAATTTTACTAATATTTTATCACCGCAAATGTTTATGCAAATTTGGAAGACAAATCAAAGATTTCAAATGGAAATAATAACTATGTTTAATATTCTTCTTGGAAAGATAGATTCAACTTTTGTGGAAGTTAACATTCATTCATCAGAAAGTGAAATAAAGAAAAGTTATGAAGAACGTTTGCTTTATGCTTCTGAATTTTTGAAAAATATAATTTTAAAAGAAGATATATCATCCTTATTAATATCAAAACCAGCAAACTGTTTTAATAACATTGCAATTGATACTAACTCTAACAAATGTAAGGGAATATCTGTGCCTTTATTTGCAAATAATACTAATTATTTTACTACTGAATATTCAGAAATCAATGATAATAACATGAACAAAGTACAAGTGGAACTGTTGGAACAAATAAATGAAAGGAATGATATTGCATCAAATTTTAAACCAGAAGTTCCATGCATTAAATCCCTTTTTATGGAAGAAAATATAAGTGCTATTACAGATTCATCCACCGGAAGATCAACTATGACTGAATTCAAACCAAAAAACACATCTGCTTTCCCATATCAGAATGATTTTAAAGATAACAAAAACGATCAGTTTAATGCATTGGGATCAGTACTAAAAAATGATATAATATATAATGAGTTTAATGAAACCAATCCTTTTAAAATATTATTAAAATTGAAAGATTACAAAGACTCAAATGTAAATCAAGTAGAAAATAATAACCTTGATATCGAGAAATATTATTCATTAGACTGTACTAATTCTGATAAAAATCATATTGAAATTAATAATACACATGACCATAGATCAATGATACAATACAGCGATTATACACCATTTACTTCTAAGTGTGTATATGATACTTTTTGTCCAGAATTTATATCAACTAATAATAATAATAATCCATATTCTTTATTAAAAAATGAGAAAGATATGACTTTCCAATCTGAAAATAGATTTGTAAATAATAATCCACAAAGTATAAAAAGTAATGTCCATTTTAAACAAGAATTTAACACATCAAATGGAAACTCTGGTATATCATTATTTTCTGAAAATGATTATTTCCAATCTTCCAACACTTATTCCACACTATTGAAGAATAATAAAACAGAACAGTTAATTAGCCCAAAATTTTCATTACCAATAAATAAATTATCGATAGAAGACGAAGAATTTCCGAAGTTTGATAAATTAAATGTTATATCTAACTCACTAATGAGTACAAGTTCGTTAAATGAATTAATTAATGAGTCAAAAGTTAATAATTCACAAACATTAGCAAATATTTCTACAGGAACTTGGACCAGAGATGGAGAGAATACAATGTCATCACACGTAAATAGTCAGAATGAAAATTATACACATCAATCATTGATTGATTCACTAAAAACAATAAATATAAATCAACAGTTCCAAGCAACTGTAGATAATACTAATAATTATGAGGTGCCAATTAAAAATTTTGATTCAGAGTTAACACGTTTTCCATACAGAGAGAATATATGTAATGATACGAGAAATTTTAATAGTTCTACAGAAAATAATTTAGATTTTCAAAGTTACAATGGAAAGTTTCAAACTAATATACATTTAGATGATATCAATTGTAAAGAACAGCATGTAGAAAATGAACATAATACCCTACATGCAAATGTTACAAGTGCAATTACCGATGAAAAAATAAATATTCCTTACTATGAATATTTAATAAATACTAATAAGGGATTGGGAAAGATTTTTTTTCGAATAGCAGGTTTGTATTCAATCATTATATTTTTGATATAGATTTGATTTTTATATAAATAATCTTTTTTTTTATATAATTTACACAGAAATAACAAATAAAAAATTATGCATATTTCATTTTGAAAATGAGGGATGGTTATTAATCAACGACTTTGTGGAAGCATTTACTACTTATACAACAGTTTCAGAATATTATAAACAATTGCAGATTTGTCATTTAAATATCAATTTTAGAGAAATTAATAGATTTGAAAGTCCAACTGCATTTTTTCAACTTGAGGAGTGAGTACATATAACGTTATTCTATAAAAATTATTATTTTTATTACAATGTTTATAATACAAAAAGTACTATAACTTGTTTTATTTCTATTTTAGAATGCTGTTAAATGTATCTCAAGATAAAGAGAACAGGATTAATCAAATTCACTTGATGCCTTTAAAATCTATTATTATAGTTCTTATAAAACTAAAAATCGTTACATTAGAAGAAGTGAATCAAGTTAATATAACAACGGGATTTAAAAGAAATTCAATTTTACAGAAAGTATGGGTAAGTGATATTTTATAATCATAATTGTTATCTAATAATTAGCCTATTATCTATAATCTCTATAATATCTCTAATTTTTCAGATTTTAATTAGATTTTATGGACAGTTAAAACAATTTGCGCAAAAAAGAATTGACAAATAAACATTAAACATAACTTAGAACTCAATTTGAACATCGGAATACATATCAAAATTAATTGGGTTAATGTAAAATGGAGTTAATTTTAATTAAGTGATGATAAACTATAAGACTACTCACATCATCAGTATCAAAGATAGTGATAAATAGATAATATATATAAGAGAAATTATTTTTTAATTTGTTAATGTTGATCTTATGAGAGTATGTAAAAAATATTTTGTTTACTACACTTGTATATAGAAAATATACAATTGCATATATTAGTCAGGGTATCCAATGCAAAGAGTTGGTATTATTAATAAGCAAAAAAGAATATATATATATATATATATTTTGTTTTTATAATATTATTATTAATAATAAAATTTAATACAAAATGAGAATATATTATTATATTTAAAAAAAAATGTGTTATTTATAATCGTAATATTCCTATAATGACTATTTTTTTCATTATAATCATAATAATTTAAAAAATTACTTTTTCAAATCAGGTTGTTAATCTAAAATATAAAAAAAATAATCTATTCAAATCGATAATCGAGTCTCGAAATGATTTTGTATAACCGGAAACAATGACATCTGTCGGAATTTTGTTATAATAACGATACTACTGTGCATTTTATAACAGCCAGCTACAAGTATTGCGAGCAAGCACGTCGTAGCAAATGATTTTGCTTGTTTAATGCTCAAATTTTGATATCATTTTGTTGATCCTGAATATTTAAGAAATACATTTATAACAATAAAATGGCTAATAAAGGAAACAAAGAGGCAGAAAAACTAAGAGGTTTTTCAAAATATTTTAACAGTGTGACCATAGATGGACGAGCAAATGTAGGTAACCTCAACATCATTTATCTCTTTTAAAATTGATATTTTCGAACATTTATATTACAAAAAAGATATTACATTAAAATACGTAATAAATGTAATTTTGAATTTTATAGGTAGCTAAAGCAACGTATGCCCTTGTAGCTCTAATTTCAGCTTACTTTTATCTCAAACCAAAGAAAGAAGTAGCAAAATAAGAAAATGAAGGCATATAATCATCTTACATAACGATTTTGTCCACAAATTAGTTGTGCTATTTACTTAATAAAAATGTAGTAAACAATTTATAATCTGTGTCTTTTGTATTTTCAGTTATTTATTTAAAATTGTTGTACTAAATTGTTAATGGATGCAAGCCTTGCAATGTTACAATTTCAATTATTTTTTTTCCATAATATAATACTTTTAATATGTATGTTTCTTTGAAATTTATATAATATTTACAAATTGTTTTTATTACTATTAGGAATTTCTTACAAATAAATATGTTTAATCAGTATGATTGTAATTGTATGTTCAATAGCGATTGTGTTATTAAGATTTTTTGAAAGATCAAATAGCTTTGACAGCTAGACCAAATACTATGTTGATACTTTAAAAATTCTTTATTAAAAAAAAAATATATATATATATATATTTGTAGTTTAAGAATAAAAAATAATTATTCATTGAAAGATGATCCTTGTTTATTATTTACATTTAATTTATCGTATAAGTACAGCTAAGTTGAAATAAATAATTATACATATCTACATATATGTATACACGTTTACCCTTGAAATTACATTTTTATTTGATATAAAATCATATTATTTTAAACATATCAATGTGTATAATTTATTAAATCAAGTTTTAAGTTCTAATAACAAAAAGCGTACAAATATTTTGTGAAAATAAAAGAGAAAAAAATCAAATATGAAAAATCAATTAATTGCAAAAAAAGTCGCATCATCTGGTTTTTCCATGCATTTATGTATGTATTCAGAGAAATATATATATTTATGGTTTATTGAATACAGATATGTGTATGTATATATATGTAAATAATTCTATAGAAATTTTGTATGACTAGAATTTAATATATCAGCATGTTACATAATTTTATTATATAATTATGAGAGTACATTTTTCCCCTCCACTTAATTCTAATTTTAAGTGATATCTTAAAAATTGAAGGATGAAACATTTAAATAGATTTTGTGGTTTTTTTAGATTATGTCGAACAATATAATTACAAGTGATAAGATAGATATTTCGAATATCGACAATTATTTTAATTTCTAGCATTATTGAGAATCTGATTAGATTTAAAGAATCTAATTGTACTAATAAAAAAATATATTGGAATAATGTAATAGTTTAGAACTTCGTTTTGCAGGAATACGTGACGCTAGATCGACATATAATTGTATATATTTATATGTACATTTTTTAATGTTATATATCAGTAGATATCATATAGATGTACCATTGAAAATATAATAACATTCGTTGCAAATCACAAATAGAGTAATCAATATATATATATATATATATATATATATATATATATATATATATATATATATATATATATATATATATATATATGGTTGGTTGATAATCTTGAATATTCTTGTAAACTGTCGGAACGTGCACGTCTTTTAAACGAACCGCCGGCTCACTCGAATTAATATATATATATATGGTATCTGAGAAGTTTCTAGAAGGTTCTAGAAGGTTCTAAAAGGTTCTAGAAGGTTCTAGAAGGTTCTAGAAGGTTCTTTAACAAGAGTTCTATGTGGGCGTTTCCTTTTCGTTCCGAGTTAGTCATTCCGTCGAGAGAGAAGCCTCAAGACGTATTTGTTCCTTTGCTCATATTTCATTAATAAATCTATATTATTCATTACAACTTCCTAGCTCAAAACCTAATTAATTCTAACTTAATATAATTTCTATAATTTTGGGGGCTTGTCCGGGATAAAGCTAGGACAACGTGTGAAATATAACGAACAAAGGTGTTAATCGTTAGTGTGATTTATAACGACGTTTTTTTTCTGAGTCAGAATTGAATAATTCGAGTGAGCCGGCAGTTCGTTTAAAAGACGTGCACTTTCCGACAGTTTACAAGAATATTCAAGATTATCGACAATTCAACCAGTGATAAGACGGAATCGTTGGTGCAATACGAGTCTTGTGAGGTAAAGACGTAAAGACGTAAAAAAGACGATTAATAATGATGGGACTGACACATGAACTCATGGCTCTCACAGTTGTTGAGCTTATTTTAGAGATATTCTTAAGAATGTCTACAGCTATTCTTAAGAATAAAGGACTTGCTATGGGAGGAACAAAGGCTGAGCTTCTTGAACGTCTACAAGCTAATAGCATAAATGAAGCGTTTCTGCCCTCAGGTTTTGGCAAATGCAGTGAACAGCAAAGTGACACAGGTGTAGTGGTGCTGTATCAATGGTCTTACATCAACAAATGGAGATAGCAAGACAAGAAAAAGAATTAATGGCACGAGAGCTTGCAATAGCCAAGCAAGAACTTGAAAGTTTACAACGTTTACAAGTTAGAGGTCAAGCTGCAAAAGAGACAAGCAGAGGGGAACAGAGCGTACCCTTTGTACCGATTGTATCGAATAGAACAGCGGAAGTACAGACTTCTGCAAAGGTAAATGTGACAACGATCACTGATTTTTTAAGTAATTTTGATGGGAGTTTAGATAACTTTGAGATGTGGGAGAGACAAGTGACTTTCTTGAAGACGGTATACAATCTTGATGATAATATGACAAAAATTCTAATTGGAATTAGATTAAAGGGAAAAGTACTTGAATGGTTTCACTAGAAGCCAGAATCCATCGAAATGACATCCAATGATTTCTTAGTTGCACCCAAGAGTATGTTCTATCATAAACCAAATAAAATAATATTACAACGATGCTTTGAAGAACATGTGTGGAAGAAAGATGAGTCATTTCATGAATATGTTCATGAAAAAGTTATCTTGGCAAATCGAATTGCTGTAAGTGATGAAGATATCATTGGTTATATTGTTGAAGGGATTCCACATCATTACCTGCAAGACATAGCACATGTCCAACGTTTTTCTTCAAGGGAATCAATCTTGGCAGCGTTTGAAGAAATCAAGCTACGCGATGATAACAGACCATTGATTAATAGTAGCACAAAACTCTTGTGAAAGAACCTTCTAGAAACTTCTCAGATACCACGCATACACGTATATATATATATATATATATATATATATATATATATATATATATATATATTTACAATATTCTTTGTAATAATTTTTCATTCAGTGTTATAGATGTTATTAGATATTGTAGATCTATGTAGATCTATGTAAAAATATTCTGCTTTTGTAATACTTTCTAGCAACGTCGTCTGTAATTTATAAGTATATATGGATAGATAGATATTTTATTCCTCCCCTCAGGGTTTGAAGGCGCTTTTCCCGAGGTGCGTACCCAAACCTCTTACAAACCTTTTACAATCCAACCATCAATCTCCCCATCCTCCACACCTATGCTTACACTTACATTTATCTTATATTTAACTAAAGCGATATACATGGAATATATACTTACATATATACGTAATTTTTTATCCTATATATATATATGTATATATGTATATATGTATATATATAATCGCTATATTTAAAAATATTCGTATTACTAGCTATATCTCTAACATACAGTCTCGTTTGTCATTAAATTAAAAATAAGTGATCATTTAAATGTAATATTTACAACATTACAAAAACGATAATCGTAGTAGATATGAACATTTTCGAAAATATGAATAAATAGAAGATTTTTAACTATGAAGTTTTTACATAAAATTAGTAGCTTCATATTTGTGCAATGATATAACCAATAAGTAAAATGATTAATATAAATGATAAATATAAATATAAATGATAAATATAGATATAAATGATAAATATAAATATAAATGATAAATATAAATATAAATGATAAATATAAATATAAATGATAAATATAAATAATACTGTTTCTATTATCGGCGAAATTGATAAAGATCTGTGTTTGAGATTATGACTAAAAAAGAGTTATGGTTTTTATCGATATGAAATATTTTTAGTGCATAAAATACTATACAAGGCAGCACATAGTACTCGAAGACGTATATCTACTTCAACAAATGCATTAATATAATGCAACATGAACAATTAATGATGACGTAAGATTTTTTTTTTATTAGTTATTTAAGTAATAATAAAATTTAGAAAAGATTAGATTACAAAAATGATTTCCGTTTGAATTTAATCGTACAATGACACCGTTGTAATTTCAATGATAATGACTTTTCTTTTAATTATTTTTTGTTAAAATTGACTGCCCTTTTTTATTAAGTATACCTATATTACACACTAAAGATAAAAGTGAGATTTTATGAACCATGACAATATCTTCCTGACTTAGACGTAGAACGTACGAATAGAATTCTAAAAACAAACTATCTACATTAGAGTATCATTATTATTATTTTTATTGCAGTCATTTTGATCGGAAGATATTTTAGCGGGTTTGTTTGGATTTCTTATTGAACTACAAGCGGGATAATAAACGAGAGTACCTGCTGGACTATTTCGTCTATTCGATAATCTAATGTTCTGCCTAGTTCCATCATTTGTAATGTGAACATTATTGTTTCTACCAATGGTATTTGTCCTATTTAAATGAATATGTCTAATAGAATTTCTTAACTCTATATTCGTCATATTCGACACGTTCGTTTCGTTTGTCTCGTCATGGGTTGGAAAGTCGGGACTATCCCTATCACGCCTATTAACGTATATTCTCGAAGCACAAAAAAGTTTCATAAATATCCGTTTGAATTTTCTTCCGAATATTACGTATATTATAAAATTGATGCTGCTATTGACAGTCACCAAGAGATTACCGGTTTGAATCAACCAACGGGGTGGTTCGTAGATAAATGTCTCGAATATATTTGAGGTAAGGGGTAGAATGTTGCATATAACGAAGACGATTACGACGCAAAATAACATTATTGCCAATCCAATTTCTCCTCTTTGGTGATGCGTCAGTTGTTGCAAATCCCTGTTCGCTTTCCTGACCTGCAAAATATACGATAATGCATATTTAATAATCGATAAGAACAATTCCGTGTTGCGTTGACAAAAGAGATTCATTCGATGTTTATATTACAAATCTTTAATTACGTCGATTTAATATCGAATATATCAAACGGCGAATGTTTTTGCACAATACATATGTGCGTATGTTGGACGTTAAGACGAATAAGTGATAGAAAAAGATCGTGAGTGTGCCATATGCCAAATATATCCTATAAAGCAAAAAAAAAAAAGAGAACACGTTAGAAATTTTATTAAATTCATAAATTTTTTGGTACACGCCTGATCCACACGTGTGTGTCCTTACGTGTATCGTATAAATAAAAAGTGTCACGTACGTACGAAAAATCTCGTCTCGATCGTTTTACTACGTCACCATCCATAATAAATTTTATATATCATTTTAATATCAACGATAAATGATATCGAATAAGCGATAGTCGAGGTAAACGTATTAAAATAAACGGAGATTCCTACGTACGTAAATTTTATTATTTCTTCATACGAAGTGATCATTTTCCTGATCGATTTATATAAATATTCTACTAAGTAATGAGGAAGAGAAATTTCAAATTTTGAAAATACATTTCTAGGAAAAAACGAGATGGCAAACGAGAAGAAGAATACGATGAAAAGAGAAGGAAGTAACGTCGATTCTTATCTCGATCTAAGCTAACACTAGGATCCTTCTCGTTGTTCCTTCATTTTTACGATCTTTTATCTCGGGATTTCCCCTATCTTCGCCGTACTTACGCTTTTTATTCTTTGCCTTATTATTTGGGTCATAAGGTCATTCGAAATATCGTCAAAGGTATATTCGATTTAAATCGTACATAAAAATTTTTTTTCAATGCACATGTCAGTTAAGATAAAGCAAATATATATATAGATGAGAACTTACTCGTCGATAAATAGCCACGTTGAAAATGATTAAAGCGAATAGAGGAATGGTGTAACACACGAAAAAATACATCCAGTGTACGTATACGGTCACATAAATATTGCTGCTCCTTAAAGGCGTTGGACGTATACAATATATCACAACGTTGTATTTCCAATGCCTCTCGGTGTAGATTTCTGTTTCCAACAATCTGAAGAGAAATTTACACGATTACAGATCGAAATGTTATACTATAGAAACAAAATAAACAAAAAAAAAAAAAAAAGAGAAAACGTCGCGACTTTCTTCCTTTTATTTTACTCACTTTGGCATATTGTAGATCGTTGAGAAAATTATAATGCTTAGAAATGCCCAACGTGCGCGTCCACATGTGCAGAATGATCTTGCTTTGAGCGGATGACAAACAGCGATGTATCGTTCTATCGTTATGGTTAACGTTAAATAGACCGTCGCTATTTGTGCTATACACGATATTGGATATAAATATTTGACTATCTTCGGATAAACGACGAATTGGTAATTGAAAAGATAACCGGTGTAAACGTAAATCGATGGCACTCCAAAAAGAAGTATCTACATGAGAGAAAAGAAGAAAAAAAAGGGATTTATATTATATTTACGGATTATGTACGGATGATTTGAGATTGTAATTTTTGTGATAACAAATTTGTACGACAATCTAATTCTCTAACTCTCAAACGGTTATTATCGAAAGAAAATTGCGTTGGTTTGGTTATTTGAACATTTCACGCCGGTGTCTACGTCCTTTTATTTGTCGTTTTTACTTTTTAAAAATAAACAGAAAACCAAATGAACGTGATTAAATCTTTCTATGTTATTATTTATAACGAGAATTATTATTTATTTCGAGAAAAGTGCAATAAAAAAATATTTGGATCACTATGCAAATATTATATTTTATATTTTGACTGCAAATAAATAAACATTTTTTGTTGACACTCAAAAGAAATATTTGACGTTTTTTTCCCCGTCCACTAATTCAACCTATTTCAAAATTTATTGGCGATCGATGGTCGTGATAAAACCGTAAGCGTTTAAGTCGCGCCTTCGTTCGTTGTCGATTAAATCAATACCATCATTACCACATCGAGAATTATATTTAAAAATGTAACATTAATTAACAATAATTTACGACTTACTGCGCTTATTATAAGAAGAGTGTCGCAGCTTGCTAATCCAATGAGAAGATAATTAATAGACGATTTCATTTGAGGTCTCGAAAGTACGGTTATCGAGATGGTGTTTCCTAAAATACCGAAGAGACCTATGAAATTGAGGAGTATGCCGTATACGATAAACTCAAAGAGACCAGTAGAATTGATTTTTCGATAGCATTCCATAGGAACGTCGTCGACGCTCGTGTCATTCTGAACGTAGGAATGATTATGATAATAAGACATAGTCGTTTCCATTATTTTCTTATCGATTTTCCTTTTATTTTTCTTTTTGTTTTGTTTTGTTTACGTTCTCTTACTTTCTTTTTACTCTTATTTCTTCCTCTTAGGTATGCTCTCATTCACTTCCTACTTCTGCTTCATTTCCTTCTCTTTCTTTGACCGCTATTTCTTTTAACGATCTTTGTCATCGAATCTATATTACGTCACTATTCTATTCTTCTCGAATCTTACGTCATTATTCTTTTCTTACTCTGAAACAGAAAATTGAATTTTATTTAAAAAAAAACGAGATAGAAAAGAAAATTTGTATTTTTGTATCGAAGATGGAGTGCGACTGACGTGAAATTAATGTGAGAGTGTCAATGGTCGCGTGACTATTCTTTTCGCGCGCTAATGAGATTAACATCGGCCGAAAGTGTTTTTTATTTTCTATCTTCTTTTTTCGTAATTTGTTATCGATTCGTTTAAAAGATTTTTTTTTTTATTTTTATACAGGACTTTTAAGTACTCGTTGCAGGTAAGTAAAATGATATTTTAAATGGTTGGAGCTATCAATGCGATTGAAAATGTCTTTGATCAGGGAAATATGCAAGAACATGCTCGTAGTGTATAACTTTTTACATAACCTGTTTTCTCTCTTTTCTTTTCATTTTTTTTTTTTCTAAAGTAAAAGATAAATCTCATTGCGTTAATTCGTAGTTTGATACGAGCCGATGATTATGATAATAGTTTAAGTCATATATCTTTCCTTTCGAGACACTTTATGACATTTGGCCTCGAATTATTTCAAAATTATTCTTTTCTGATGACGAATAGGAAAAAAGTATGTAATATATTTGAATTCTTAAGAGAAAAGAAAAAGAAATAGTAATGCTCTTTTACATGTAAGATTATAATTTAAAAAATGGCATATGAGAAAGAGAGAGAGAGAGAGAGAGAGAGAGATTAAACATATCTTGCTATATCTAAAATGACTTTAGACCACTTTTATAAATACCGGTTCATATAAACGATATTTTAATAACTTTGTGTTTACGTTGGGTAGTTAGAATTTACAAGTCCCAAAGGCATATGTCCTCATCCTAGTTGAGATAAATATATACGATCAAGGACATAACTAATATGTAATCAAAGTTAGTTGGAAGCTAACCTTCGTGTATTTCGCATGTTCCTTTGGGTACTTCTACGATATCTCTCAATCATTTAAGATTATTTCGCAACATTTGTTCGTTCGCATCAGTTTCTAAGAGTATCGCTTCGATCTAATTACTTAGATAATAATTCCGTTTGCGTTTTATTAGATGACAGACGGATTTCACCGTTTACGAGGAAGAGAAAAAGAGATGCGCAACGGTGTACGCGCGCGTCCGAGGAAAGAGAGAAAACATGTAAACTGTTTGTATGCAATATTAAAAGTCAAGACGGAGATGTGTATATATACAGTGGGGGACAAAAGTATTCGTACAGTAAGTATGAGAGAAGAAAATGATTTATATTCTACATTATTGATCAGATCGACATAAATTAGTTCGCATGTTATTCGCTAACATTAGTAGTAAGTAATATAAATAAACAAAAGTTAATTATAATCCTTGGTCACTTGTAAAACTTAATTTTTCGTCAAATGGTGAAATTTCACCGGGACCTTTATTTTTGCTTAACACAATAATTGATTTTCGATCGGCATATTTCACTTTGTACATACGTACATATGTATGTATGTATTTACGTAGTTCTAATACGTTTGAACGCGTATAAAGAGTTTAAAATTTGACAATTTTTTTTTTAGGACGTTTAGTCTCCTCGTAGTCGTGAAACAATTCAACGATTCGGTGATCTCAGCGATCATGAAGTCGTTCGCGTATTGTAATAAAGTATGATTTGTCGGGAAACGAGTGGTAAGATATAACATACTATTTTTAACGAAAATTTCTTTACTATCTTTCATGGGAAATAGAAAAAGAAATCGTAATAATTTTCGATTAAAAATGGATAATGTTACGAGAATATCATCGGTGAACACAATAACGAGATAATATGGTCGAACGAGCCCTTTAGGTACATTTAGGTCGTTTCAAGCTTCAATGAATACGTTTCAAGTCCATTCAATGGATACCTATTGTTAATTTACCTTCTTCCGTTGCTTGCGTTATTACTTCGCTACGTGTCAAAATATATTTTGTTTACCGTATTTATTCTGTTTATATGTACGTCGGATTTAAATAGAGAATTCTTTTTTTGTCATATAGTAATAGAGAAAAAGAGAGAGAGAGAGAGAGAGAGAGAGAGAGAGAGAGAAGACGTAAAGTAAAAAATAAACTATGCGTTTTGCCGTAACGTTCGTTAGAATCTGAAGGAGAAAGATAATATATAACAGAATAATGTCATGGAATTATTTAGAATTCTGCCACTACGCTGATTTATTATACATCGATGTCAACTAGAGAAAAAAGGATGGCAACGTCTAATTTGCATTGCGATATGTTTCAAAATCTTCTTACTCCTTTCTTCTCTCTCTCTCTCTCTCTCTCTTTTCGAACAAAATTCGTTCGCATTTACATACATTCATATTTATATGTATATACGTTGTAATACATCTCTTTAAACATCATCCAGGCATTTCTTTTGTTTTCTTTCAACAACATCCTAACTATTGTATTTCAGTGCTCGACGATGACCATCGTTTTTTTTTTATTACACTGTAATTATTCGACTATGTTATTAACTTAAAAATTTTCGTTCTTTAATGGCGTACACCGTATCGCATGCTTCTTTTCTTAAACCGTGCGTGTCTTATAACGACGATTAATTTCTTTCACGACGGAAAACACGCAACATTGTCGTTGAAATGAGTCGCTTAACAAATATCGAATCTTGCGATATACATAGTTCGTGAATAATAATAACGTACAATCGAGAGAATTTTAATTTCTAATTTTCGTTTTCTTCTTTTTCTTTTTTTTTCTTTCTTTATCACGAGATTCATCTTTTATCGTTCACTTGTTAGATCGGGTTACTTATTCGCGAGTATTTATGCTGAAAGGACAAAGGTTAATTTATCTTCTAGTTAAAAAGTATTACTTGGCAAAGATCTATAAACAATTAGGTCGTAAGATTTTGCATTGACAAGTTAAAAAACTCTATATTGTATAGTAAGTTACAGTAGGATGCTTATTAAGCGTCTATCGATTATAGTTTAATATTAAAATCAATAATGTTCTCTCTCTCTCTCTCTCTCTCTCTCTCTCTCTCTCTCTCTCTCTCTCTCTCTCTCTTTCTCTCTCTCTCTCTCTCTCTCTCTCTCTCTCTCTCTCTCTCCCTGGGTACGCTTATTCATACAAGGCATGTTATAGACCGCAAAATCCATTTTAATCCGAATTAACCGTATTTATCGTATTAACGTAATCACAATATTATTTCTGTTAACATTAGTAAGTTCTAATATCCTATCACTTGACTCACGTCAAGAAATCGTAGATTATTATACATCATGCAATATCAACAACGTTTTATACTCCTTGTCAGGACGGTTTCTTTTATTTTCTTTTTTTTTGTTCAAATTTCTTACCTTAAGTAACATTAGCTATCAAAAATCAAGACAACGGTTTCGATGTCGACGTACAGTGACTCACGAACACTTGTCATGAAATACTTTATTAATTATAATAAGTATATTATAGAACACTTACCAACATATTATTAACATTGGATGGAGGTATGACTCTTTAGATTATATAGGTATAGTTTACTCTTTAAATTATATATGTATAGTTTCAAGCAAATCGAAATATATATACAATAGTTATGATTTATTTCTTACAAACATAAAGATTGCTGAAGCCACAAAAGTATTTGAATAGATAACTTTTGAGCCTTTAATATTTAGTAGGATCACCTTTGGCACGAATAACATCTTGTAAGCGATTATGCATACTCTTTACTAATTTTTCTATAGCACTTGGTGATATGGAACTCCATATTTCGAGTATTTTGTCTTTTAAACTTGTTTTTGATTTTATATTAAATCTTTGTAATTCTTTTCCTATTATTGCCCATAGATGTTCAATCCGGTTAATATCAAGGCCTTGTGGTGGTGTGACTAACATGTGAGGGGTATTGTATATAATCCATTACTTAACAATTCATGCAGTATGTTTAGGATCATTGTCCTGTTGAAAGTAAAAATCTTCATAAATAGAGACCATAATTGAGCTACCCCGTGTTTTTTGTATTTGCTTGTCTCCAAACAAACTTACGTCCATCTGATCCAAAAAAGTTAAATTTCGATTCATCTGAAAAGATTACTTTATTCCAGAAAGAATCATCTTTGCTAATAAATTCTTCGGCGAATTTTAATCTTTTCTTCTTATTAATATTACTAATGTATGGCTTCTTTCTGGGAACCCTGGCATGAAAATCATTTTTACATAGCACTCTTTTACATAATTCTGGATATACATCTTTCTTGAAGTCCTGGTTAACTATCGTTGCAAATTCTGTAGCAGGAATCTTTGGATTTTTTTTTTATTTCACGGATTAAAACTCTTTCTTCTCGTTCCGTTAATTTCTTTGGTCGACCTGAACGGTATTTATTTTTTATATTTCCTTTAGATTTCGATTTTTAATAATGTAATGTATCGTAGATCTATTTATATTTAATAATTTACTTATTTCACCATATGTCTTTCCTTCTTTGCGCCACTTGACAATTAATATTCTCTTACTTTCAAAAATTTCAGGTCTTTTCGGATACATGATCAATATCGTAATATTTCACCACAAATACTGGACTGTGACTAACAAATGTACATAAAACAACTATCGACAATCAATGTTTACAATCAGTACCGGGAAAACTTTGTTTACATTAATTCTTGACCTTAGTTCGATGTGTTCAAATACTTTTGTGGCTTCAGCAATCGTTACGTTTGTAAGAAATAAATTATAACTATTGTATATATATTTCGATTTGCTTGAAACTATATCTATATAATCTAGAGAGTCATACTTCCATTCAATGTTAATAATATGTGGGTAAGTGTTCTATAATATACTTATTATAATTAATAAAGTATTTCATGGCAAGTGTTCAAATACTTTCGTGAGTCACTGTATGTATAATATTTTATACTCGAAATTTACTTGACGTTTCGAACAGAAGTGCTATGTTCAATCGCTTTCGAAAGTAGGACTTGTCACTTGGTGGTTTTTTTTTTTTTATTATATATATACTTTTTTTTTCAAAGCTCGAGCTTAATATTTTCTCCATCTGTCGACAAGTAGTATTGTTCAGCGAACGCTCTACCCTCAGGTTCTTTTACAACGTCCATATTTTATGCTGTTTTCGATGCCCTCGGACATCTCTTTCGGTATTGAGAAATTCCAGGAAAACAAAAAAAAGAAAAAAGAAAGAAAAGATAAATAAATAAAAAGATAAAAAACAAAATAGAAAGGAAAAAAGAAATCGACTTTAAATAGATCATATATTCGGAGAAAAAAAACAGCCACACTCGTTTTGTTTTTGTTTTTCGAAATGTTAGATGTAATAATTTAGAATTACGATCGTCCTCAACGTTAGTGGTCCGTCCTATATATGCCTCTTTGAGAAATGAATCAAGTAAGTAGTAATGTTCGAGATATGACCATTCGAGAACGATGACTGTTAGATTCTTGTAATTATTTTTATTCTCAAGAAGACATACACACAAGCGCGCGCGCGCGCACACACACACACACACACACACACACATCACGTTTTAGTCATTTTCTGTTTTTCTTTCTGACTTATCAAATCCATGCCGAATCTCGTATATTTTCGTATAAACAGATTTATGTCTCATACGTCAGGTCTGCTTTCACTCTTTAGAGGGACATCCAGACATCGGTGTTAGAGCAGAGAGAATATCTAAGACCAGACAACGATTATTTTCGGTGTGCGTCGTCGTTGACGCATTTTACGAATCTACGCTCTCGTCTCGTCATTATTACGCACGGACCGTTTTAAACTAAGATGACGCGGGTGTCAGAAAGAGAGAGCGCGCCCAGGTTCGTTGCCTTCCTTATTGATAACACGCTTTTATCACTGGGAAAGGCTACACCCGTCTTTTACCGGCATGAGAGTAATTGTCTCATTAAAGGAGCCTAGAGTAATTTTTATTCAGCCGATGGTGTACCGATAAACGATCAATCACATCAACTTCTCTTACGAATTATTAAAGTACGTACAATATTTCCTTTTCATCGTCAAATCGTGATAGGAAATATTACAAAATTTTACTGCGATCCTATGAAAGAAATGAATGAGAAAAATGTAAGGTCGAAAGGAGACTTGGTTATCTCTCTCTCTCTCTCTCTCTCTCTCTCTCTCTCTCTCTCTCTCTCTCTCTCTTTTCTTCTCTTTCGATTTTGTTTTTTTTTTCTTTTCTTTTCTTTTTTTTTCTGTTATACGATGTAACAAAAAGTAATGAATGGCGAATATTGTTGTATTCTTATATTGTTTTACGTTTAGAATCAATACAAGACTCAACATTGTAAGTACGAGACCCGGTCCAAATTTCGCAATTATCAAGGACACACTGTCTCCCGGTTAAGAGTAGGAAAGTGTGGACAGTGTTTGCGCGTTAAAATTGGACAAGTAGTACTATAGTATACTACTTAGGTATAGAGAGAGAGGGAGAGAGAGAGAGAGAGAGAGAGGGAGACGCGAGAAGAGGAACGTGCTCAAAGCTTTACGTATTTTTAGAGAGTAGTCAATAACGATAGTGATATTCAACAATCTTCTTTTCGAATGAACAATGGACGTGTTTATGATCGAAATAAATCAACTAAGTATAAATCCGTCCTTCTTATTTTTATCATCGAGATTGTATCCGAGCTGTCTTGAAATTTTTTTTCCTCATTCGCGATCGCATTATTCATGTCGTTTGGGATCAATTACCAATCAACTTTTATTTTTGTTTTCTTTTTTTTTTCTTCGTCGACGTAAATTTTTATCGGTATATTTCTCTAATTTCAATTAGGTATCTTTATACACACGTTTCATGTTTCACGCATATTTTTTTTTTATGTTAATGTGAAACTTATTAAAACATCTTTTCTTATTTTCCCACGAGGAAGGGTTTTTTTATTACAAAGTAAGTATAGTATAATAAAAGTTCAGTGCCGTTCGCGATGACTATCTCTTCCAGACATAGCTATATCGTTTTATAAAGCTTAAGGCGAAAGAATGAATGAAAATGATATCAATGTTATCCGCAAATGAAAAGAATTCCTTTTTTCTTTTCCTATTATTATTATTATTATTATTATTATTATTATTATTATTATTATTATTATTATTATTATTATTATTATTATTATTATTATTATTATTAATTATTCTTTCTTTTTTCTTTTCTTCCTCCAAGATAGATTATTGAACGAGAGAACGAATTCGAAGTACGTACATACCCGCTCCTCCTCTTACTCTCACTTCGATTTTTCGTCCTATTCCTCCGTTCTCCGTCCTGTAAGATTTCTGAGAAAAACCATTTTTAAATGGACGTGACGGATGTGGTACATTAACTTTACAAAAAAGACGTCGCGGAGAGAAGTGTTCTTCTACTATCTTACCGACCCTTTTGTATCAGTAAAGAGAAAAAATTTAACGAACAACGAAGAAAATTTTAAAACGTGGGATCGACAGGTGGAAGAAAAATTCAATTATTCGTTTTAATTGAAAATATCCTTCGAAATTAATTGACTGACTGCTTTACTCATAATCAAGCGGGGTTTCTCGATATCTTGATATAGAAGATATTATAATAATAATCTATGATTCGAAAAGAAAAAAGAAAAAGGGACAAAAAGAAATTTTTATTTTTTTCTTGTCCGAACGAACGAACAACATTGTATCCGTTGCCACGTTAAGATATTTTCTGAAAAATCACTGAAGCGACATAAGAAGTTATTCGAGCTATTACGATGTCTGTCAGTGGTGATATTATTTTTTATGAAAACGCACTAAAGAGCAATATAAAAAATTATTCGAGCTGTCATGGTCTAGCTACTCTCAAATCTACTCTATTAAGGTCTCTAATCTACTCTATTATATCGGTGATATATTTTTTTGTTTTTTAAAACCACTAAAGCAAAGTAAATTCGCAATTCGAGTTTGTAATAAGATGTAACTGCGTATTATTCGAAAATACTCGCGGGAATTCTTTCCTTGTAACCATCGTTTCGCTATATCTCGACATATTAACGATGTATATAGGTGTCTAGTTTGCAAAAAGAAAAAAAAGAAAAAGAAAACAGAAAACATTTTTCTCAAACGAACATTTTTACCCAAAGCCGCGATAATATTTTTGTACACACCATGTCCGGAATGAAAATTAATTTGAGTTTCCAACGGTACGTAATTGCGGTTAATTTAAACGCGTGGGCTGTTGCAATGAGCCCGTCGTCTCTGATGTTTAAAATTGTTGAATGAATACGTTATACACATACACACACACACACACACACAGAGAGAGAGAGAAAGAGAGAAAGAGAGAGAGAGAGAGAGAGAGAGAGAGGCAGTTTTCAAAAACATGTAAAAATGGCGGTTTATGATAAACGCAAATCTTTACTTTCCAATGCGTTCGAATTAATCTTCCGTTAATCGTTAAGTAAATCGTACCCTTATTGTAGATGATTCAAAATTATAATGCGTTAATGGATTCATTGAAATGCTCCTTCTTTGTTTCATTAGCGTTTCCAATGATTATTTTCTATGTGGTGTAATAATTTACTTTGTACTTCTGGTTCCGTTGCAGTTGAACAATAATAACTTCCTTCAAAATGGGATGTCGTTATAAGCACTGCACTCATAGAAAGAGAATGCTTTTCGTAGGATGTCCTATGTATACGTACACATATATATGTATGTGTGTGTGTCCACTAACTACTAGAAAATCACGTATGTCGGAAAGTGTAGGACACGGAAGGAGTACTACTGACGGGTTTTGTTTGGTTTTTCTTTTCTATTCGGAATTTCAATTGGAGAAGTTCGGTTCTGTTGTTTCGTTCTATTTCCGTATCCGATATCCGAAACGTACTCGTAAAGTTTACGAACGTTTCAACGAATTTTCTTGCTTTTTTCTGCCTGTCTCTCTTTCTCTCTCTCTCTCTCTCTCTCTCTCTCTCTCTCTCTCTCTTGAATTACTCTTCTCTCTTGACATATACTTCGATAGCAAGCTGTGAAGTATCGTTTATGTCGACAATAATACTGAAATTGGTTATAGCTTTGCATTGAATACTTTTATTTTCTTTTTTCATTTCATTTATTCTTATATATATATATATATATATATATATATATATGTATATATATATATATATATATATATATATGTATATATATATATTTATTTATTATAGATATACATATGTACGTACGTATCACAGTATATGTGATACGTATATAGTGTATATATATACACGGAGATGATCTTCTGCAAAAAGCTTTCACAAAGAGCTTTCACCATGAATGGTAACCCAGTCGTTATACTTGATCCGTCCACGATAACCCTTGGCTCTACCTTATACTCACCAACAACTGCCAATGTTTACGTGGCAATCCATATTCAGAGCAATTTCCTTTATCTCTCTTTACCTACGTCGTCAGAGAGACAGAAAGAAAGAGAGAGAGAGAGAGAGAGACAAAGAGAAAGCAATAGAATACAAGAGAAAGAAAGACTACTACGATTATGGGGTAGAAGATGAAGTTAGAAAGTCGCAAAAGTATCAGAAAATATTTTGGCTATTTCGTTTTGAGGAGATCGGCGTTTATATAGAAAAAGTATATAAGAATTTCGCGTATATAAGTTTCCATTCATGATGTTTATCGGAAAAAGCGTCAGATGCGGGTTCGTTCGTTTATAGTGGCATATTTTACAAAGGGTTGTTCTTTGTTAAATTTGAAAAATATTTCTCATGTAGTATTACCTCAAGAAGAAGAATAAAAGAATATAAAGAATGTATTTTTCCGTGGAACACATAGTACATATACCTGTTTCATTCGTCATGTCTTTGTTTCTCTCAGAAAGAAGAAGAAGAAGAAGAAGTGGAAAAAGTGGAAGAAAAAGGGGAAAAAGAAAGAAGAAGAAGAGGAGGAAGGCAAAAAAGAAAATAAAGAAAACGGATAAAAGATAAATGTCTACGTTGAGTTTGTTTAAAAACTATGAGACAGTGGCTAAGGGATTGACTTAAGTCTAAGGTACTATCGCTGACGTGTTCCATTAAGGATAGTAAACTTCCATAAGGATAGTAAAATATGTTTACTTTATATTACCCCTCGTATCTAATTATTGATTTCATCGATGTAAGTCGAATGATATCGCAATTTTTTGTTTGTTTTTTTTTTTATTTTTTTTGTCGAAATACATTTCTTTTATTTTCTTGTTTTGCTCCGTTTTTTTTTTCCTTTTCCTTACTTCGTACGTCACTTCTACTGTTCATCCATATAAAAGAATGAAAGGGTCAGTTTACCCTCATTCGTTTGAATGTCGGAAAAGAAAACAGAATGAAAAGGTTAAAAGTTTTCTTTTTTTCTTCCACTTTGATATTCTCCCTCTTTCCTTTATCATCTCGTTATTCGAAAGAATATCATGGCGTGCGGTATTATTTGATCACGTTGGACGAAAATAATTTAAACGGGATAACCTTTTTTCATAAGAGATTCGTTCCATTTCGTGCGTTTCGAAGAAATCTCACACACGAAACGAACGATCAATTCTACGAGTAGTAATCCATCGTTAGATTATCGCGCGTATTCTAATTATTTTCGTTTCGATTTGTAAAATATCAAAGTTAATCGATGCGAATGACGTTTAATATTACAAGTAGACGCGGTACAAATCGACGATTTATCCGTTCTAATGAATATTTATATACGCATTCGTTCGATATATCCATTAGAGAGGAAGATAAGATCGTAATTTGATTGATTTTAATCTAAGTTTCAATGCAGTAATACGCTCGCATTAAGGTATTATGCGAATTCCAAGCATTAAGCACGCGTTTTGATATTACGCGTATTATTATCGTTATCGTCGTTAATTGATGTTAATTTTATGCACTAAAGAGCAAATGAATTCGTTCGGAAAATATTATATATATATATATATATATATATATATATATATATATATATATATAAACAACAACAACAACAACAGCAACCATAACAAAAAAAAGGAAAAGAAAAATCAATAAATGCAGTCGATCGATTTTGTTTACCGGAGAAAGTATCGCGCTATTGGGCAAATCATGCGTTGTCATTGACGTCATTGAGCGTATCAAAATGTAAATCCCCTTTCTCCTATCGGCAAAGATACGTTAATAGGGATCCTCTGGCTGATTAACACTAGAACTATCGCACCAGTCAAAATTACTGGTTTTACAATTTCATTATAAAATTTCTATTTCGTGTTACATTTTTTTTCGAAATGATGCAATGACTTTTGCAGGGTTAAGTAAAGGTTGTATAAAATGAATTTTATTTTTAAATAACTTACACAGAATTCGAGTAATTTTTTGTCCTACCTACTTCTACCAAAACCAATCAAAATGACTGGTCTTTAAAAAAATGTAAAAACGGAATATCATTTTATTTTATAAATTATTACTATCTTATAAAAAGTATTTAAGGTTATGGAATTATTACAACTATTTATTGCCAACTATAAAAAATACAATATAATTATGATAATAACATCTATAATAATATTAATAAGTATAACTGGTACTTTTCAAAATGGGAAAAAAGCCTTACAATCTGTTTCCTGAAATCGACACCGTTGATTAGATATTTAGATGAATCTTCTGGCTCTTTGTTACAATATTTTCTTTTATGCCACAACTCACTCTGGCAATAAAACATAAAGAATCATAGCCGTAGGTAACATAACAATACTAATCGATGCCGTTTCATGCGATCATTCTGTGTACCATAGTCGTTGGAAGAAGATCTAATTTTTTGTAACATAACGATATTTTATAAGTCCAAAAAATGGCAAAACGTATAAAAACCTCGGAACTTTTGCTGAAACTAAACAATATTCCAATGGAATGTTCTGATATCGAGGATGAAGATAATGAATTGGAAGAAAATGAAATACTTTATAGTGAGAATAGTGATAATGAGATTGTAGACCATGAACAAACAAGTTGAGGAGTTCTCGGACAGTGAATTAGAAAGTATTATTATAGATGTTATTATCATAATTATATTGTATTTTTTATAGTTGGCATTAAATAGTTGTAATTTCATAAACTTAAATACTTTTTATAGGATAGTAATAATTTAATAAATAAAAAAAATATTCTGTTTTTACGTTATTTTTAAGACCAGTCATTTTGACTGGTTTTGGTAGAAGTAGGTACGTTTTTTCCGGTAGTTCTAGTGTTAATTGTCGCCAATTCGATTGTATATTGCTTTCGCAGATTGATATACATTTTTAATGGTACACGAATGGAGAAAATTATACGTACAAAAACATTATCTGAATTCGTAACAAGACAATTGTACAGTTAATTATTAATTACGCGATAATGCCGTTTATTATTTATGGTGTTCACGGATAAAGTACGTATCGACAAAATCATACTCCGCTTGGTAATAAAAAAATCGTTAACTTTTAATAAAAGATTACTTTTAATAAATTAATTTCACCTTTGTAAAAGACACGAGGATCGTTCGAGTGATGTTCTTCGACGTATCCTTGACACGTTGATTACCAAAAAAAGAAAATGAACACACACACAAAGAGAGAGAGAGAGAAAGAGAGAGAGAGAAAGAGGGAGGGAGGGAGGGAGGGAGGGGGAATTAAATCGTCGTTCTTAAAAAAAAAGTGAGACGACGATCTCGAAGTTATTTGCGATCAAATCGTCTACGCTTTCCTCGGTCGAACGTCGGAAGTTCGCTGTTATCTCTCCAAAATGAAGGAGACTCGGATCTTCCTTCTCGAATGCATTAACTACGATTTATATCGTTGTTTTGAAACTTCGATCAATTCTCCAAGAGGATCCTTGCTCCTTAGAAAGAACGTTAGGCTTCGTTTTAGTTTCGTGAACTATTTACGAAAACTCGTTAAAGTAGATCGCGTTCCTCAAGGTTTGCAGTCTCTCTCTCTCTCTCTCTCTCTCTCTCTCTCTCTCTCTCTCTCTCTTTCACTTTCTTCTGCGTAGGTTGTTTTCAGAATTGGATAGCGCTGAGTCGGTAACAATCGAATTCCTTTAATGGACACGACGTAACCCTCTTATCGCAGATCTCGTTGTAGGGTCGTTTCATGAGTCAGAGATGTTATAATTGAATTGATTTCCATCTATCATGGATCGTCCTTTTGTTAACGTGTATCCCCCCATGCCCCTTCCATTTGTCCCAATTTCGCCATTTAAATACTTCGTTCGAAATAAATGCGTCCGTTTAATTATGTATTTTCAAACATACACACATACATACGTACGTATATAATTAATATTTGAAAAACCCGATCGCCTTGAAATACTTCAATTTTCCACGTCGATTTTGTAATATCCCGTAAAAATTATTCCAATCGATAATTATTATTCGTAAAATTTTCGTTAATACACGTGGATCGTTCTTAATTACGATTAATCGTGATTTCGTAATAATTTAACAATTAACAATAAGTTTATCGGTACCTGTAAATTACGAATTGAATATGTCATTTGTAGTACTGATAGGGAATGCGAGGCGAATGATATAAATGATAAAACTGTATTTATAATTTCGTGTGGAAATGCACGAAAGCACGTGGATATATTTTTGGATCGGAGTTATTTTTAACAAGTACGCAAAATTTACTGCGTTACTCTATGAAAGAAATTAGTTATTCTTTTATTAGCTGATATTTTCGAATAATTGTTCTAACCAGTAATTAGAATTCTAAATTAAGATATATTAATTCCTTTTTTTTTTATTCTACGCTTGTAATTTTGATGAGCCAAAAAAAAGTATATATATATATATGTTCACCCGACTTTAATTTGCATTAAATTGGTTCTGATAAAAAAATTCTAAATTAAAATATATTAATTTTTTTTATTCTACGTTTGTAATTCCGATTAACAAAAAAAGAAATTTATATATATATATGTTCGCCCGACTTTAATTTGCATTAAATTGGTTCTGATAAAAAAATTCGTACGACTCTAATGTCACATAAAAATTATAAGAGTAAAAAATTATAACATTTTTCTCTTTGGCATCATCCTTAATCCTGTTAATATCCTTACGAGTTTCAAATTATAAGGTTAAATGCGCGCAGGTGCGAGTTCCTTAATGCAAGTCTCATTATAATAAAAGTGCTCACTGCTCCTTCAAATCGTATGCTTTCAACCTTAATGTTCCAAAAGTACTTCTATATTACGCGTGTCCGACTCAATTTTCGATGCATGAAATTTTCTCTCTCTTTACCTTTTTTTCTTCTACAAAAAAAAAGAAGAAAGAAAAATTCAACAAAATTCACCAAATTCACCAAATTCACCAAATTCACCAAATTCACCAAATTCACCAAATTGTTCTTTCAACAAAATGAACACGCCGCAAATCGCCAAAGAAATTAGACCAATTTTTGTTTAATTAAATGGAAACAAAAAAAGAGAGAAGCCAGTAATTTTCATTCCATTGAGAATCCTCTCATTGAGAAATTCGCGAGTACGCATTACCAGTGCGTTCTCTCGAATGTATCGACGAATTTTAGAAAATACGTACGGTACGATATTTTCCTCATTTTTCTTTTTTTTTTTTCCCCAATCATAGACAGTTAAGTCGAAATAAATCTGACAAGGAAATGAATGAACTGCAAGTACGAACATTCGAAACGGTAAGAAAGATCGAATCAGTTTTTTTTTTATATTCTATATATATATTTTATCGAGATGAATGGACGAACAGAAGGATCTATGAAGAAAGAAAGAAAGAAAGAAAGAAAGAAAAAAAATAAAAAGAAAGAAAAAAAAGGAAAAGAAGAAGAAAATAATCGAGATTTAAAATAAAATTAAATAAAGGATCACGTACGGAGCGCGTCGTACGATAGATCGTTATCCTGGGATAATTATATCCTCGGTAAATACGAAACTTTCTCCTTCCTTCTTCCCTTGTAACGACGTTCCCCCGCAAGGTCAACTTTTACAACTTCTCCATTCACAAAACTTCCGCACGTACGCGCGTATATTACGGTAGTATAGTACACCTCGGCGTCATACGTACACTCGTAATTAATACGCGTAAGCGACATGTCTCAGGGGAAAACATCGTGACAAATTGGCGACTATCGTAAAGTATCGTAGGATGTACCAGGTTGATCGTACTCGAAATTGTTTCTCCACTCATTTTCTCTAATCTTAACGAGTAACGATATTATCACTTATCATCGAATCAATGCTTCCTTCTCCTCCTCCTCCTCTTTCTCCGATACCGATACGTTCTCCTATGTTCAATGAAGTATCACACTTGTCTCCGCGTAACGCATGTTTGTTTTCTTTTTCCGGGGTCTTCGACACGATTTATTTTCAGATTTCCGAAGTTAGAAACGAGCGAATTCCTCTTCCTTTTCTTTCATTTTTTTCTATATTACAAGTCTCTCTCTTTCTCTCACTTCGCACTTGGGACGGGAATCGTATCCAATCGAATCGTGTATCGTTATCTTATCGTATCGAATGGAATCAAATCGTCGTAACGATGGAAGAAGAAAGGAAGAAAGAAAAAGAAAAATCGAAACGAAGAACGAAAGGGTAGAAAAAAAAGAGTCGAAAAAGAATACTGGTGTCTCGATATATATTTTCTATGTAAACGTTCATTCTCCTCCTCCTCGTTTGTTTATATTACCTCGTATGTGTTTTTTTTCTTGTTTTCCTACTTTATTATTTTCGCCGAACAACGATAAATCTGCGAGAGATCGAGATTCGCGGTTTCGCGGCGCTCGCCGTCGCGCACTGAGCTTTCGAAGAAGAGGATCGTCGGAGGACAGATGCGATCTGATGGAACGAGTACGAGAAGTGACCCTGGCAGTGAGTGCCGCCTGCGCGTTGTGCTCTCTCTTCTTCATCTCTCTTCTTCCTTCTCCTTCACCGTTTTATTCTCTCTCTCTCTCTCTCTCTCTCTCTCTCTCTCTCTCCCTCTCTCTCTCCTTCTGTCTCCCTCTCCCTCTCTCTCTCTTTCTCTCTTTCTCTCTTTCGCAAGCTCACCTCCCTCGTTGACTTCTTTTCTTTCTTCCGTATCTTCTTCTTCTTAAATTCGTTTCTTTTTCTATTTTTTCTTCTGTTTTATCTCACACGTTTTCACTTCTTTCTCTTTCTCACTCCTTTTCTATCTCTTATACATATACACATGTATTATCAGATTAACTTCACTCTTATTGTTAGAAGATTCTATTTGTCGTTTCCTTCTTTCTCCTATGTTTCCATTCATTCATTCAACCTCATTCAACATACATACATACATATCGCAAAATATTTCTGATCTTCTTGTAAGCATAACAAACGATTTGATCTGTTCCGACGATAACAATGTCGTCGCTCTTTCTTTAGCTTGTTTTCTCTTCTTTCCTTTTGCGCCCTTTACTTGTTATTTTTTATCTTTTTTATTCTTTTTCTTCTTTTCTTTTTTTAATTGGATCATCTTAGTATCTCATTATCGACGGATAATTCTTGGGGATTTATCGTTCTACGGGATTGACACGATTTGAATCTCTCATCGGATCATATTATTTTAAGATTTACGATCGAAGAGGATTATAACGTCTTACAGATCGTATGTCTTTTTCGAAATTTTACCTCTTATCAACGAGATTAGATATCGATGATGATATCGTTCCGTAATTAACTAACGATTCTTTTCTATTTATTTATTTATTGATCGGTCGATTTATTTATTTTTTTGTTTTGTAACGGAATGAGAATAATCAAATGTTTATCGTAAAAAGAAAACAAAACTTTCGCGTGTGTTAATCCCTCGTTTTCTTCGAAACGAGACATCCAAATGATACGAGTACCCCATACCTCGTTACAGCTTTTAAGTGCTACGTGATTGCAACGGAAATCTGCGTATTAAATAGATACAAAATGTCATTTTAGATGTATGTACAATCGTAGTTACTATTACATTTCTTTCTCTTTTCTGCCTTTTTTTTCTTTTCTCCCCTTTAAATCCAGAACGATACAAAAGTTAGACGAAATTGACTTTTCTCCCCCTTTTATACGAGTTCACCCTCATTCTCTCAATTTACCGTTTTGTAATTTTCATTCACTCTATCTTTCTCTTTCTCTCTCTCTCTCTCTCTCTCTCTCTCTCTCTCTTCATCCTTCATATCTCTTTCTCTCTGTCTATTTACTATTTGCTATGTCTTTCTTCGTCTACACCGCTTCTGTTTACTCTTCTAAATCTTTTATGTAGAATATGGTCCCTTCATAAAAAAAAAAAAAACGAAAAACACAAGAAAAAGAAAAAGAAATACGAGATCATAAGTAACGTAAAGTGAACGCAAATACGTATGGTTAGTTTGTAAAACTAATTAAATTTTGGATTATTTTTAAACACTTGCACGTTATATCGTCGACCGTTATTTTCGTAACCGTACTAATTCTCCTTTATTGAAACCCGACACACGAAAGATGTTCGAATATGTTGAAACGAAATATCATTTGCCATTTGGTGTACAGTAATAAGAAGAATTATTATAATTACAACGATACCTTCATTTATTTTCGGTATAACGAGAATAGAGAGGAGGGGAAGGAAAGAATAAATATCGTGTTGATAAAATATTGTTTCGAGAAAAACGATCGAGCTCTCTTCTACCTCGTAAAATATCGATCGAATTGCTAAGCTCGATTTATACTTGAAACGGGTGCAAAAAAAGAAAAAAGAATTCTTATTTAAAAAAATTCTTTGATTCATTGTCTAGAAACGATGAAACGTTCAAACATATATCGCGTATATATTTTAATAAATCGTTAAAGTGTTTCTATTCGAACTAGTACGATACTCGTGGAATTCGGATTAGAGGATAAGGAAACAAAAAAGAAGAGAAAGAGAAAGTAAAAAGGTTTTTTTTAAGAATCCAGTTTCTCTTCTTGGCGAGAAAGGAACCGGAACGAATCCCTATGCGGCAATGAGATCCTTTTTCTTCTGAAGGAAGAAAAATAAGAGAGAGAGAGAGAGAGAGAGAGAGAGAGAGAGAGAGAGAGAGAGAGAGAGAGAGAGAAAGAGTAAGAGGATAAGATGGTCGAACGATAAAAAGAAGAAACGAGACAGACTCCTTCCCCTCCCCCTACGCCCCAGAGGTAACGACATATTTCGTCACGATAGACGAAACGCGAGATCGTTTATTCGTATAAATTCTAACGAGCAAATTCTAACGAAACGTGTATATAGTTTAGTCCGATTGGAGGATACCTACTCGCGTTAGATAGCGTCTCAATCTTATGCAGAGAAAGACGTGAGATATATTTATACGAATGTACGTGTGCACGCGCGAATGCGTATGTGTTGAAGCATCGAGGAAGGGAGGAGGGCATGGACTCGAGAAAACCCAGATTATCGACGTAGCTATCCTAAATGTGTAAATTGTTCGATTTTCTTACCGAAAGTTGTAGGCGATAAGCGATATTTTACTTTCACATACGGACTCGATCGATCGGAATACATATTTGAACGAGGCCCATCGCTCTTTTTTTTATAAAATTATCCAGAACAGAAATTAGATTGTGATTCGGTAATAGCGGCAATAGTAAAAATAGTAACGGTATATCGACCCACCCTAAGACAGAGAGAGAGAGACAGACCATCTCGTGCTTCGTGTCCGCTGACAGGCCACTTTTGCGCGATCACGTTTTGTATGGTTTTCAATCTTATTGAAGATTTGTCCAAGATTTGTGCATGGATTTCGTCGGTCGTATCGGCGATAAAATCGCTACCTTCGGCTCGCGAACGGGGTTATAAATCGTGCGTTCGTAAAATATTATTTTAGCAGTGATGAAATATTAAAATGTATCTATGTTGAAGTGAACGAGTTTAGGATAAAAGTCATATAAAAAAAAATGTCTTTTATTTCAACCCGGGATGGGGGTGGGGGGAAAGAAAAATCGATCTTGCGTTGGAACGATATGTCAAACGATATTAAATATATGTATATTGGTAGCTCTTTGAATGTACGCGACGAGTACGTGACAACGACGACGTTCTCCACGGAATGTAATAGCTTCGAGATATTGTTACAAAATGAAAATAGACCTCGCTCTGCGTATGTATATTGTATGCTTCTGCATCCGAGAACATTATTCCTTTATAATAATATCAATATTTCGAATAACCTATCGAGATATATCTTACTGCGTACATCATATATCCATCTATTCGTATATATCGTAACGTGATTTAGTAATTTTGTGAGAGAGACAGGACGACTACATTGCGTTGAATTTAGATACGTGTATCATTGATATCTTATTATTATATTGAAAATTGTAAAATATATCTATACCTTTATTTTTTATCGATATAATATATATATATATATATATATATATATATATATATATATATATATATATATATACATACGTATGCGTATACATATATATATATATATAGTAACAGAATTATATTCGTTTATAAACGTAGAAAAGGGAAAAAAGAAAGAGAAAAAGATAAAGAAAAAAAAAGAAAATTGGAAATAAAGGCTCTTATATGATTGCGTTCGTAATCGAGCAATCAAGTGTCAATCGTTTAGAGAAGATCCAAGTGAAGATGAAGGATATACATACGGGATGGGAACTGAACGGAAACAGAATATTATTTTAATGATGCTCGATGATGATATGAATACCACCGCCTTTAACTCGTCTAGAGCGTGCATAAAGTCGTATATATATATACATACATGCTTGGAGGATCGGTTGCGTGCTTAACCGTAAATCATAATATTGCGTGTGACAGATAATGACGTCACGTATATGCGCCTAGGTCTACCGAGACACGGTCTCCTTGCGAGTACTAAGAGGAGGTACTTAACCACGTATGGTTAACCCGACATTGGATTATTGGCTGGATCGTTGCAGAACACTTTGTTTCTTTTTTTTTTACGCGATAAAAAAGCGTAGAATTCTAATTTTGAAATTTCGCAGATCGACGAAATTGTCTCTATAATACGATATCGCATCGATACCGCACAACATACGGTCATGCTCTTTGCAGCATCCTGCGCATACGTGAATCATCGACTTGGTCAGCCAAATTGGAGCCCGAAAGAGCAGACAGTACGGAGCCAGCGAATTTCTGCGTACTATTCTTAAACCTGTTCACGGGATTTTTTCTTCCCGTCGTCGTACTAATTCGCTGGATAACAATAACGGCACAATATTCCTCCGGGGGCGGGGGAGAGGGGGAAGGGGGGAAAAATATAGCGACCGTGATGTTAGCCCGTACTGTTGAATAAAAATAACGAAGGGGGTGGGGATGGCGGGTAGAACGAAACTGGAAAGGAGAGAAAAGAAAGTGGGGGAAAAAGAAAAAAAGAAAGAGAGAAAAAAAAGAAGAAAAAAAAATATAAAAGACGAGAGAAAATTCGCGGGATTAAGTAACGAGAGAAAGGTTTCAGTTACATTCGTAACTGCAAACTTTCTTAATCCCGATGAGAATTTCGCGATTTCACGGAAAGCTTTTCCAAGCGAATCCCGATAAAATGCGATTTATTCTCCGACATTTTTTTTCTTCTTCCTTTCTTCTTGTCTTTTATAAAAGAAATAGATGTATTTGTGTGTGTGTGTGTGTGTGTGTGTGTGTGTATATATATATATATGTATATCTTTTTTTTCCTTCTCCTGAATTGTTTTCGCACAATTTCATTATTTATACAAAAATCGAATTTTCATTGAATGCGTTGACAAATTTGAGAATAAGTTTTCGTATGTGTGTGAGTAAAAGAAAGAAAGAGAGAGAGAGAGAGAGAGAGAGAGAATGAGTGAGTGAGAGAATAACGTTAAAAGAGAAGCGAGGGATTCCCAAGTTGCACACATTGAATCCATAAGTCTCATATATGTCGAGGTACGAAAATTGCTGTCGACGTTCGAAAGTTACATGCGACTGCGAAAGTGCTATACGCTTCTTATTGGAATAAATTTTTTTCTTTTTTTTTTTTTTTAAATGCATCGAAACGTGACAACAACGTAATAATTCCATCCATCTACGTTTAACCAAACATTTACGATATATGTGTGTGTATATATATATATATATATATCGTAAATATTTGTTTAAACGTAGATGGATAGATGTGTTTTTATAGATTTTGAACGTCATATTTAACGAGTAGAACCTTCGTACATAATTTCTGTTACTTCGACTAACGTCGAAAGCAGATGTGGTCTCATTATCGAAGCTTTAAGCTCGTCAAAGCTCGACATTGTTCCGTTCACAAGAAAAGCATTATGCTATATCCTATAACAATGTTTGTGTGTGTGTGTGGTATGTACGTATGCGTGTGTGTACGTGGGTGGAAACATCAGAAGAATCGTAAACTATTTTACACAACGAGGTTGAATAGGATTTAACGAACTCCGTATAATTTTCGTGACCACTTGATTAGATTAATCTCTCTATCTGTCCCAAAATTTTTAATTGGATTAACTAGTTCAAACGAAGCAGACATCGTAACTCGACATTGTAACAACTATTCACGTATTCCGACGAGAATCTAATAATATTAAAGAGTTTATACTCCTATACAAACGGCACATATATATTTATATGTAGACACACATATAATACACGTTTTAAGTAACATTTGTCGTTCCATTAAAAAAAAAGTATCGGAACTTTTATTGTCGCGAGAATCGGATTTGATATTTGTTTTTCTACCATCGCAATCGAAGTTGAATCGTCAATGTATGTACGTGCACGAAACCATCATAATATTTCGATGGATTAAATTCATCGAGCATACAATCTGCGCGAAATCGTATTAATTTCTGTAGTCACGAACAAATATTTGAAATGTAAGACCTCTCGGTTAAGGTTTTAATATCTTATGAGTAAATAAACATCGCGAGTGTTAAAAATTAAATCCGACATTAGGAGAATAATTTGTAACGACGAAAAGTAGTAATTTAATAGACGACCACTCTTCTTACGATAACTCGCCGTGAAAAGGGAATGAGTATTTACTGGATTTATCTATCCATATAACGTAGGGGATATATACCTGCATAGCTGACGGTAACAACGGTGATTGAAAGGAAACTTTTCGAATACATGCCAAACTTCGATGGACAATGGACATCGACTTCGAGTCGAACCATACCAGGAATTGTCTTTCCGTTAATTTGTTCAACCAAGTAAACCCATTGGAAGAGAGAGAGAGAGAGAGAGAGAGAGAGAGAGAGAGAGAGAGAGAGAGAGAGAGAGAGAGAGAGAGAGAAGTCTATCTTTAATAACCTACCTTCAAAACGTCACCGAAAAATATGGTCGTTTATAATCGTAGCGTCGAGATTTCTTTCGAATGAATAGAATTCGTGGTATTATCTATTCAATTTTACGATAGTTAAAATTTTAAGTATTACCTACCGAGAATAGTTTTACGGCACTAAAACATTTTTCTTTTTCAATCCATTGTATTATAATTTATTAAAGGAAAAGAATAATTCTATCTTCGGTCGAGGATTAGAAAGAGATTAGGTACAGGGGGGGACCTGTAGGAAACGTAACTCGCTTGTTGCGGTCTTTATCGTTCGATAAATTTCGAATGGAAACAAAAAGAATCTAATTAGGAAATGTTCGTATGCGCTGGCGGGAGGAAGGGGAGGAGGTGGGGTAGGAGGGGAGCTCCGCGTATGTGGGTAGATAGAATTTCAAGAAGGGTGCAAAACTATAATAGCGCGCACGTAGACGAGAACCTAACTGAGCTTTCTGACGTCACGTTTACGAGCTTTCCAAGGTTTACTAGATTTTGTCGAATCCCGCGTAAGCTACTGTCGTCGTGCCTTATATCGATCGTGTTTGTCCGCACATAATCTTATTCCTTAAATGACACTTCGTTATATCGCTCGTTATAGTTGATAATAATAGAGAATTTGTATTGCCACGAATATTCAATGCGTTTTTATGAACCACGAAACTAACCTATCGAGAAATTTATCGAGCGAAATGTATTATGTTACGTTCCAAATTAAAATATGACATAACGACGACGACGAAGGTTTTCCTTTCGAATTATATCAATGTTCTTCGCAAGGATACGTTTCACCTATGGGCATAAATAAATATTAACGTCTTTTACGCTTTCGTATGTATCATAATGTCCGTCGTTGTAACGTACAAAAGGGATAAACTCTTTTTCTCTTTCACGGGGATTACAATGCGCTTTAACCAGTTTTATTCTAGCGAAGGAAACACCCGAGAGGGTAACGTTTAAGTAAATCCTTGACCTTCGTAGATCGAATTTCTTGTTTGATATTAATTTATATCGAAAAATTTCTCGGTTTTATTTAAAATAATGGGAACGGATATCGTGAATTTTATTTTTATAAGCGATCGATTAACGATCCAATCGATATCCAGCTTATACCTATTGGTATAGATCGTACCTAATACCTATACATTGGAATTATATATTTAATTATATTTATTAAAAGAATATATACGTATATATATATATATATATATATATATATATATATATATATATATTAAAGATATCAGAGACGTAAATAGATATATTTATTAGAGATCTATATTGTATCATATACAAGCATACATATATATTTAATATTATATTTATACATAGGTGCTTAACTGACTTCATTAGTTCGACGACTTATATTTGTAGAAAACAAAAATCTATTGTCGTATCTAATTTGTTCTACCTATTATAGTGAAGTGTATACGTGTAATACTCGTACAAGGTCTTCTTAATAATTAATTACAAGAATATCTTGCAATGAAGACCTGCTTAAATACTATAGAATATACATACACATATATGTACGCACACGCACACATGCACACACACAAATATATATATATAATAAAAACTAATTTATTTTCTGTACTTGATTGTAAAAGGTTTTAAAAATGAACGATTTTATTTTCATTCATCTTTAACCCTCTCAAGCAAAATATATCTATTTTAGTACGATGCCTTTATTCTCATCGTACATTCGACGAGCGTAGGAGGTTCGAACGCGCTTTACGATGCGTTGTCTTCGTGAAAAGAGAACGGTAACGTCGTCTTCGACCAAGTTATTCCAATTTCAACTTTTAACCCCATTGGCATGTTGCCTGAGAGAATAGCTGTGTATAAAGGAAGAAGATACTCACGTATTTCCATTACTTCTCTTACGTACGATATGTTCGCGCATACTAAATATCTACGAACCTGATCGCTTTTACTTTCCTCCATAATATATCTACTGAAATCGTATGGGTTGCGTTTATTTCTTTTCGTTTTTTTTTTTCTTAACGAACACCGATCTAATTAATTTCACGACAATTAACGGCTGGCTATTTAATGCACTGGATGATTATTTGTTATCTTTTCTGAAAAAAATAAAATAAAATAAAATAGAAAAAAATAGAGTAAAAAATAAAAACAAAAAAGGAAAATAAAATAAAATAAAATGTCTTTCTTTCGCGTGAAAATAATATTCCTTCTTTTTTTTTTTTCATTTCATAATGAGGCAAGCAAGTTCTTATTTCTATGAATTTGAGAAAATGTTTTCACTTTGCTCGGTATGAAGTATTATTATTTTCAGAATGAACTACGATCTAAAATCGTGGGCGCATTATGAAGAAATAGAATTTATGGCATAGGGATGAACTTACCGGCGTTTAGAATCCCCCCTTAAATGTACATAGAGATTATCATTTTATTATTCTATTTCGACAAGGGAGAAAAAGTCGTATTAGTATGTGTTGGGATTAGGGGATTGAATAATTATAAATGAACAATAAAAAATACATTAGGTATAGAATACGAGACAGGTCTACGTACGATATATTTTTTATTTTATTCTTTTACAAGAGGTCATAATAGTAATATTATCATTAAATAAAATCGTTACTTATAGAAAAATCGAAGAGAAGGTTATTTACGGTGAAGAGGATTTATTGTATCTGTTCTGTTGTTGCCGTTGTTATTGTTTTCGTAGTTGTTGTTTTAGCAGAGTAAGTAAGCTCGTGAAATCTCGTCTTTCCATCGGTTGTAATTTCACGATGGAAAGTAGTATAATTGCAGTTAGTTATTGCGATGCAATACAGCAATAAAAGCAATAACGTGAATGCAATCCGGAGAACGATAAGAGAACATTTCTGGTTTAAAATATATATATATATATATATATATATATATATATATATATATATCAAATAACTATAGAAATTAATTTTCTTAAAATAAAAATTGAATTCTCTATCAATTTTAAAAGAAGTATCGCATCATGCGACTTATTTCGAGAAACTGAATCAACGAAAGCAGCTATATAAATACATACATATATGTACATATGTATACATATGTATATATATATATATATATATATATATATATATATGGATATATATAAATATATATATATATTTAATATAAATACATATATTTATATATATATATATAAATAAATATATATATATATATATGGATATAGCAGCTTTTACGACTTTCATTGAACTTTTCTTTTAGTGTTAAAAAGTAGTTAAAGAAGAGGGGGTATGATTGTAATTAGATTCGCGATGTAAAACAAAGGCCAACAGGAGAGCTGTCTATATTCCGTTAAATACATTATCCAACTATTCTCGGAACTATGATTTTACGTGAAAAATAATAAAAGGAAGAAAGAGCTGCGAATAATTAGATCTTTACTTAAAAGAATCCAATATATTCGTTTTACTACCATCTGTCGAATTTCAATACTTCAGTTATATATATCACGTATAATACGTTCGTAATATTTATTTTTTAAGGCCATCGTCAAAAATAAAGAATGTTGTAAAAGGAAAAAAAATAAAAAAAAAATAAAAGGAGGGAAAAAAGGGCAATAAAAAATATACATACATATGTATATATATGTATGTATGTATGTATTTCTGTAAGTATCACGGATAGGATTACGACGGATGTTTTCATCTTCCGCTCCAATTCTTTGGAATATCGCGATCGTTTTTCCAACAATATCGAATGAGACGCTTCTGAAAGGTAAAATCACTAGAAGGAGAGAGAGTACTTGATGGAACATTCCTTTCGAGCGTTGAACGATATGCACGTGAAAGTGACAGTTAAGTATCCAGTTTATTTCATTTAAAAACGTACCATAACGTTGCATTGACGAGTAAAGTTCGAAATCGCTTCTAACCGATAGAAATAATTTATGGCAGGATTATATCGAAAACTTTTATGGGTGGTCGAGCGTGTGGACTTTCGAAAAACTGTTGATTTTTCCCGATCAACTCGCTTTTAACGCATAAATAATTCTTTTCTTTCTTGTATTTTTCCTTTTTTTGTTGTGAGATGAAAAACGAACAAAAAAAGAGAAAAGAAGCTAAACGGCAATAGTAATTCTCGCGAGTGATTTACAATTATATAGACGTCGAATCGTTCGTCACAGATATTCATTAACGTCTAATGAAACTCATCGAATGTACGCGCGAACTATCCTCATATTTTGAACACTAATTGTAACGTCGACTACGCATCACTGGACGAATCTGTCTCTAATTTTATGAAATTCCTTTCGAAGTTACGAAGTCGTCTCTACTCGACACGAGAAATATATATAATAATTTAGCGATATCTAGGGCGTCACAAAGCCGAAATGAAAGTAACACAAACGCCGTAACGACTGCCAACGTCGATTTCGATGGTCGTCAATATTGATATCGTGATCATCGATTCGCGTTACGTTACCAAAAGATGCGACTCCGATTCGGCGATAAGTCGATTCTTTTTCTCTCTATGATCAATGGCATGGGGGAAAAAAAATCCCTCTTTTGTATCTTTTGATGGAACACGATACGACTATGTGTGTGTCTTTACGCGATTCTTTTCGGATAGTAAAATCGTACCCTCCGGAAAGGAAGGGATGAAAAATATCGTACGACGCATCGAGAGGGAGAACGAGAAAATGGGAAAGGAAAAGAAAGAAAAAAAAAAAAGAAAGATAAATAACTGTGCCGTCATGCATTCGCTCGAGAATATTACCAATAACGAGGGCAATCGACGGGGGATTGGCACTTGAATATTTTTCTTCCTCTTTCTTTTCCTCCTCCCTCTCCCCCTCTTCTTTTTCTTTCTCGTCGTTTTAAAAGAAAAAAAATATACTCTTCCACGTGCTAATTACCGAGCGCAATGAATTGCGATTAAGAGCAAAGGGAAGGAGGAAGAGGAGGAGGAGAGGGATGGTGGATTAACGGTGACCTTGACCTCGAATTAGAAAGAGTAAGAAGACGAGTAGGAAGGAAGAAGAGATGCCTTTCCCTCGGGAGAGGAGAAGGAAGAAAAGGAAAACTAACGAGAATTTCGTTACCAGTTTTCTAGCCGTTGTAGCTAGGTGAAATACGTGGTTCTCTCTCTCTCTCTCTCTCTCTCTCTCTCTCTCTCTCTCTCTCTCTCTATTTCTCTACGTCACGGCGAAGTTTTATCTACTGCGAAAAGGTGAAGGGGTAACCATTCCTTCAGGATACACGAAAGCTTTAAGTGGTTTTTATTCGTGACGAAACGACAAACCCTTATAAATCCTTCGAGAGACCGGTGAGAGTAACGCGGTAACAAAAATGATAGAATATTTTTTCAAGGGTGTGATATACTCTTGAATGATTGGTATCGCGGTATTAAACTTTTTCAAAATTGTAAGAAGAATTTAACGAGAGTATATATTGTTCGGCCAAATTCGCTTCAAGGATAGAAAAAGAATACGCTTGACGCACACGTTTCAAGCGAGAAACGTGCAAAATTTACTAATTTCGATCTACCCGAGTGCACGTATCGTTGCATTGAACAAAACCTTCTTATATATATAAATATAGATATAGTCACGTATCTCGAAGTATTGTCTAACATAGATTCAGGGGCGCAGAACAAATATTTTGTTATTTGTTAATGTTATTTTTTTTCTATTTATTTATTTATTTTTTTTTTTTAGATAAAATTCACACCGAATAAAATTTCGAAGGCGTGCTCTTAATTTGTTCGAAGATGATTGTGCAAATTGATCCGATGTCTTGTAATTTTATTTAAAAAATAACAGTAATTAAATATCCATGCGTATTTAATTTATTTTTCTTTCATATATATATATGTATATATACATATACAAATACATATATATATTCCAGTTTTTAATATTAACATAGTTTTGATATTATAAAAATAAAAAAATAAAAATATATATATATATATATATATATATATATATATATATATATATATAATGATAACGTTGGAAACTGATTTATTATGTCGGTATAAGGAGATAATGCCGTTATACCGACGCCTATGGTTATAATACTTTTACTCCCGAACCCTTCCTGATAATTCTGCCCTGCGGCATGAAAGTTACGCCGTCAGAAATCTCAAAATTGTACTCACGTGGATTAGAAAAATGTCGAGCGGAGATGGCTTCCGCGTGCACACGAAGGAATTATTAATAGCTTGGAAGTAGTCGATCGATACGATCACAACAACAATTCTCGGAGTTCCATCCCGCGTCGTATTGTTAAAGTTTCACTCGTTATTGGCCTTCTATCCATCAAGTTTTGAAAAGTTCACGATGAAGTTTCCCAAAGATTTGAAAATTGAACTTGCCAATTACCATATAACTTAATTTTATGAAAGTCCCTGATATCTAAATTGTTCTTAATGAAAATCTATTGTAATTTAAGAAGAATTTATTAACGCAATGCCTTCTCTCTCTCTCTCTCTCTCTCTCTCTCTCTCTCTCTCTCTTTCTTTCTTTCCTACCATTTTTTTCTGTCCTTCTTTCTTTCTTTCTTTCCTTCCGTTTTTTTCTGCCCTTCTTTGTTTCTTTCCTTTCCTTTTTTTTTGTCAAAGTATCCGTCTCAGATGAAAGTAGAAACTACGTTTTATTTTTTGTTCATATATATATTACATCATCGATCCCACCGCCATAATGGATGAAAACATCCTCGATGGAAGAAGTCCTTTGACGAGAGGGATCCTGCTATACCGGAAGGAATCAAGGACAAAAGGATAACTTGTCATCGTAAGGAAGAACTTCTTCGAGAATTGTAGATATTCGGTTACGGACTGTAAGACAGAAAGTTGAGAAAGTTAACCGAAAAGTACAATGATTTTCTTCTAAGGTTTTACTTAAAAATTAAAAATGTCGGATGAAGGATAAAAATGAGTCATCTCTTTCCTTAAATTTTAACTTTCTGTACTGAACGATGCCAAATGTGTTTATCATTAAAATCCTTTTTCTCATTCGTAGAAAAGTGAAATATGACTATATTTTTTTACTAATAGTATGAAGATTTCTCATCCGTCGGAGAGAATCGGATTTTGTTTATATTAAAAAAATAAAAAAAATATAAAAATAAAAAAAAAAATAAAATAAAAAAAGTTTATTGTCTTATAGATATATCCGTCGATTAATCATCCCTCTTATCGTGCCATTTCTAATTCTCTCGCACGCAATTCAGTGAAATAAACGTGGCCGTGTATATTTACTCTTCCGACATTTGCCTTTTTTTTTCTTTCTTTAAATCGTAGATTTTGTCTCTACTCTCATAAATATGAAATTCCGGTTTTCAGGACGATCTTATTAATCTGCTTTACAAATCCTTTTTATCTCGTTCGACAAATCTTTGAAATTTCATTCCTTGATAAGGAGCAACGGTTCGGATAAACGGTAACACGATGGCTATCCTCTTTAATGCTACGAGCTAGTTAAATTTTCCCTTTTCAGTCGAATTGATATAGCACGGTTAAAACAAAATGTATTAATACATCGTTAAATATATTGTAAATTAAATGATCGAAGTTCTTCGTTAAACTTGTAGGGGGTAACTATTCGGAAAAGAAAAAAAAAAGGAAGAAAAGTTAAGTATTGTGAACGTTTTGTATTACGCATAAAAAAAATACAGATAAGCATAAGTTTTACCTTTTAATTTTTTTCTTCATTCTTTATTTCTTATTCTTTTTCTTTTTTTTTTTTTCTTCTTCTTCTTTTTCTTTACTTGTTTTTAATTCAAACTATCCGAGAACATTTCCTACTTAGAGATGCGTAAAAGACGTCCGGAAAGCTTGGATTGAGAAATCTCTTTGCTTTTAGATCGAGAATTTACCAAAAAACGAAAGGATTGTAAGGGGCTATTGAGAAATCGATTTTCTTATACTCGAATAACTGTATTCAAAGTCCCTTATATCCCCTTTATACCCCCCTTAACTTTGTGACTTGTTTTGTTTCTACTTTTTGAAACGTCAGAATTTACTCTAAAAACCTGAGAAAATATTGTGGAGTGAGAAGTTTGTTATGTAGCAACGATGCAACGAACATTATAGCATTAAAGAAAAATTCATTTACAAGATCGGCTAAGATCCTGCCGAGACGAAATCGAATGGTAAACCTAGAATAAGAAAAAGGGAAAAAGAATAATTTTCTTCCTTAACGTTATTGAAGTAGGAAGAGTGATAATTCCGGAAAAAGAATTTTCCCTTCGCGAATTTTCTTTTGATTTATCGAATAAAATTCCGATTGATCAGAACAAACGAATAGTAATGTAAAAAGTCAAGGAATATTTTCCATACGTGAAAAAATATTAATTAAAAATTATGAAATTATATCGGTATTCATTATACAAGCATTTAGTTAGAACGATTGAATTTGCAAAACTATTATTGAAGAACGATTATAAACTCGGAAGGACTTGCCTTGGTCGATATTATCTTGAAATTTTGTAACTTCCAATCCGTTCGAAGTACGAGGAACGATCTCGAAAATATTCGATTATGTTATAACATTTTAATATTTACTTTAACAATGCCGATAACAATCTTAAAATATGATGATAATGCAAATTTCTTTATGGCTGAGTCCTTTAAAGTACGATCGACCAAAATAACAATTCTCCGTTGCAGCCATAAAAATTTCTCATGCATGAATTTGGATAACGAAGCGTTAAAAGATCCTTCTGTGTTCATGTATTAAATCACGGAAAGAAAGTTAAGAGAAAGAGAGAGAGAGAAAGAGGGAGAGAGGTTTTAACTTCGGTGAACATTTATTTGCATTTGCGAGTGCACAAGCTGATAACAACGGCCAGGGATTTTTTTTTTTTTATTACATTTTTCGCTGTAATCTCGATGATCTCTTACCATTTAAATATTCATATACATACGTCGTACGGTATTAAAATAAACACAACGCACCATTTTGAACTCATTTAGAATTGATTAAAAATTTATTATCGGATTTATTTTCTTTTTGGTTTTCGTTCCTTTTCTTTGTTTTTTTTTTTCTTGTTTTTATGGGCATTCATTCATCCACTGGGCGCAATTTAATACGACTGCCATTAAATTATAAATACTTTTTCTTTTTTTGTTTTATTTCCAAAGCAACGCGGTAGAGGGAAAAAAAAGAGCGGAGGAGGATGCAAAAAAAAAGAGAAACGATATTTATTTGATCACTTGATTAAAGGTCAACAAAGTGTATTGGGTCAAATCAATAGGATCCTAAGCCCACCTTATCTAAGCTATCCCAATCGAGTTTAAGTTCTTCATCCGCCTCATTGTCACGGAACTATTCTGTTAAATAAACGAATGCCATTTGTAGTATTTTCGTTGACCAGAGTGAAAGCTCTCCGCATGTCGACGAATCCGAATTTGTAACAATCCTTACACCATTTAGAGCGAACACGTAAAACTGTGCAACAAGGACTTCACGAGTTTCGCAATCCAATAAACTTTAATAATTATTTAGAGTGGCTAATTGTAAAGACGCGGTATCCACGTTTTAATACGACCAACGATTTTTAAACTTGTGTCATATCTAACACTATTTTATTAAAATTATCTGTGTATTCGTATCACGTTAAAATCTTTGTACGTATTTGAATTAATAATTGTTATGAATTAACAAGAAATTAAGGAATAGGCATTAATATTGATCGATTGTCGTACGTAATAAAAATTAGGTTTATATTATTACGATAGGTATTTAACGTTAATAACTTGATATTGTACGTTATCTTTAAAGTATATTATCGTTCCATTGTAACGGGAAACATTAAATAAAGTGTCTCTACCATTTTAAGGATGAAGATAGAGTTCCGTGTCACATATTCCATATGAGAATAATTTCGTTTACCGTCTGGCTGCATACGTGCATCTGTTAAATTTTTTTACCTACAGCCGCACTTATTCTTTTTGTTCTTTTTCTCTCTCTCTCTCTCTCTCTCTCTCTCTCTCTCTCTCTCTCTCCCTCTCTCTTTCTGGCCTTTCAAAAATCCATTATTATAATGAATCCCTTTTTCATGATAAGGAAAAATATATTGAATAATTAAATGGGTCACGTTTAGTTAAACGAAGAGATAATGGTGATATTAGAAAAGTTTTATTCAATGCATATTATGTTTATTATTTAAATGAAACAATATTAGTATTAAATCTATAAGTATTAAAAATTTTTAACGAAATTTATAAAAATATTTATACTCGACATTTATAATGAGAATGACAACGAGGTTGTGTATATATATATATATATATGTATGTATGTATATGTAGAGGTATATATATACCGAATTTACAAAATTATATTTTTAAATTTAATCTACTTGATATTATCAAATTTTCAATATTCTTCCGTGATCTTCTAGCTTATGTCTGTTTGGCAAAAGTTAAAACATCAAAGCAGAATAGTTCTTATCGGTGCGATGAATCCTCCTCTTCGACCTTACATAAAACCCACAAGAGAGGACTTTGTCCCCGAAGGCTTTTATATAAATTCGTTATTAGTATGCGAACTGCTTCTGCTTGCACGAGGAAACTTATTTCTCATAACTAAAATAAAAAAGAATATATATACAGATATATATTTCATATATCTATTATATATAAAAATAAAGAAAAATAAAAAAAATACGAAGAAACGAATCGCGAGAATTATACAGAGTTCTAAAAAAAAAAGTATTATCGGTTTATTTTTCATGTCATTAAATTTCGCTAAAATTGTTACGCATTATTTATTATTATATTTATACCTATTTTTACGAACTAAACACTCTTCATCGTATAAGCACGTATTTTTACTTCATTTTTGTTTAATAAGACACATTAACGTATATTATCAAATAAAGAATTTATGAGTCCTGCAATCATTGAGAAATAGTATTTTTATGTATCCGACGAAAGACATACGCATTGACGTTTTAAAAGACGAGAAGCCGATTTATGATCTCAGTTATTTTTACACCCACAAATCCCTCGTAAATCTATAAAGTTTCCCGGTGATATCGAGCATATCAAAATCGTCATCGTTCCACCAAGACAACCTGCAGTTTCATTCATGAATAACACAAGACATCAAATACTTTGACATAACTTTATTATCGAGCTTGCTTACAATCGTAGAATGTAAAAAAAAAAATAAATCATTTTAGTTAGAACAAGTGTTCGCTATATGTAAAATATTACATTACAAAGAAAATGATACTTTAATATTAATAAAATTTAAATTATAAAACTTACATACAATTATAATATGATTAACTGTTATAAATGTAGATATGTGATATCATTTGTAGGTATTATATATATTAGTTGAAAAATTAGAAAATGTACTTTTAGTATTTACAAAAAATTACATATTAGTTTTCACTGGAACGGTAAAATTGCAAAAAAAATTATACTTTGTTATCTGCCAATCCATGTTTGGAACAAAAAGTAAGCAAATATTGCAAAGATAAGAAAGGAAAAATAAAATAAATAATAAAATAAATATTCCATCGAAATACATTAAAACGGATTGTTCTTCGGCTCGGATGAACATTTCTCCTTTTGACAGAGATTGTACACGTCGTCGAGTGTCGCTTGATGATTCAAATTTACACCAAAGAGCATCTTTCCCACCGTAGATTCTGTAGTTGTGTCGATTGAATTCTGCGATTCGTTCTGTTGGATATGTTCGAGAAATTCGTCGTCGAAGATAGTATCGTTGTCATTATGATCGTTAGCCGTCAATTTCACCATCTCAATTTCCTCCGACTGTTGACTCTTCCCGCCTTCCGATTCCGTTCTGCTCGTTGAGGGCTTGCTCAAAGCCTTCACCTTATTATAGATATATCCCATTATCTTATTGTTCTTTGATGAGATCTTCATTATACCATCTAAAAATGTTCCATTCTCTTTCGGTTCATTGCCGTAATCGAATCCTTTAAATTTTATATCATCCTCGAGGAACTCTAAGGAATCGAAGGACGGACATTTACTTATGGGCGGCGAGGACAGCTTGCTTTTAGAACGTACAGTTTTAATTTTTCGCTTACAAGCACCGACAACTTCCTCCAAATTCGTTTCATTCGAAATGTCACTCTCCCCGTCCGAGTTAGTTTGTATTTTCGAGGATCTTTTAGACAGCTTGGATCTCTTGCGACGTTTCTTCACACGTTCTTTGTCCAACAGAAAGGTGACTTTCTTCGTAACTTTTTCGACATTCTCCAAACCGTTTTCGTCGTTACTCTTCGGCTTTTTAAGGGCAGAACGTAATACTTTCTTCGCGCTTGCACTCGATGCCGCTTGGTTCTCGTCGGTGAAAATCCCTGGATTGATTTCTAGCAATGATGAAAATTCCGATATGAGCGATTTCTTTTCGTAATTTAATAAAGAGGATTTCTTCGAAAATTGGATCCTCATGTTGCAGGTATTTTTCATCCAATTGAACATTGTTCAAGCGGTAACGTAAAATTTCTTCGCACTTCTTCTTGTCAGTCTTTTTGTACTTTTTCAAATCTTTATCCTCAAATATCTTCAAATATCTTTGAACTTCTTCGAATGCCTGAACGTATTTAATGGTTGTGTTAATAGTTAAGTTAGTTGACAAGTGTGATGATGTACTTGTTAACTATTTGAATTACTACTGCTGTTTGATGCTATTTCTGTTAGTATCAACGTTCCGTTAAGAATTGTCAGAAAATCTGTTCCAGCTTAACTTAATATATGTTTAAGATACCTGTATCCCCGCTCCTTATACAAGACCCATCTTTATCCCCACTCCTTCTGCAAAGCCCATCTTTATCCCCGCTCCTTCTACAAGCTCCACCTGTCTCGGGAAACTCGCTATTTCATTGGTCCTCGTAAGAAGGAATATAAAGCAAAACCCATTAAAGATAGAAAATTAAGATGACGTACCACCTCTCCCTCCAAAAATACGTAAAGCGATCATTCTGTGACCGAAAATGGCGAAATTTGTGACGTAGAGTTTATCGTAACGAAAGAAAATAGTCGCGCAATCATTTTTCTTATTTTTTTCTTCTATTTTCGATGTTTAGACAAAATCAAATAAAACACGAGGCATGCAAACAGATAAATATCTCTCTCAAGTGAATGCAATATGTGTTACTAAATTCGTATCTACCCCGTGTACGTACGATCACGTTTTTTTTTTTTTTTTGTAAATAACTTGACATATTGCATCGATTGATTTCGAGCCCGAAGGACGTACCTATCGAGGAAAATAACTACGTTTCGTTTAATTTTTGTTGAAATTCGTAACAAAAAAATAAATAAATAAAAAAAAAACAATGGAGCGAACGAAATTGAAATATTTACGTTTACAAAATGGACATGGTCGGATGGACTTTAGAACTAGGTTTTCACGTGTGAAAAGTTAGTTTCGCTTTTTTTTTGTTTTGTTTTTCCCCATCCTCCTTTTTATTTCTTGCCTATTCGATTTACAATTTTAATTTGCAATGAATGAAAGTCAAATGGAAAGAATTTAAATAATATAAGCGGATAGGATATTACAATCTTGTGCTTTATCGAGGACCTTCGGTCTCGTAGATAATCGATAGTTTGGCGCCAGGACGACTGACTTCCTTTGTACGAAAGTCTTTTATTTTCACTTTACCTCGCCCACGCATTAACCAGTGTAAATCGAGCGAAGAAATAAAACGACGGATTAAAGTTCATTAACCGATAACGTCGTCGTTATATCTTTTTATAATACACGTTTATCCACGTTATATCGCGAATATTTCACAGGGGCGATATCTCACGTGGGTAACGATGAATGAAATATTACGCAAGGACATTGAAGTGTGGAAGGTTCGACGATCTCGTTAAATTACACCGTTGGCGTTTATGAAAACTTGGCACATTGGCATAATAATCCGGCGGGTTCCTTTGTTCTTCTTCTTAAAACCATAAGCGTGGGTTAATTTTAAAATAGAGCTCGAACGATATGAAGCTCGTTTGGAAATATAACATCATCTCCTCTGGATATATGATATTATTAAAGAATAAAATGATATTGTGCCCCTGGCTAACGCACAATGAAAAGCTCGATACGGAAATTTCTTTCCTCTCTCTCTCTCTCTCTCTCTCTCTCTCTCTCTCTCTCTCTCTCTCTCTCTCTATCTATCTATCTATCTATCTCTATCTATCTATCTATCTTTTTTAATTTTTCAATAGCTGTATACCTATTTAATTATTTCCACGAATAAACGTTTACGTCGATTTACCAAGGATTAAAACGAAAGCTACGGTCAAATTAATTTCTGGAATAAAAGAAATTACCTCTCGCTTTGGCTACGATAAATCTTTATCCCGGAGTTATCTACTCGCAGCATCTACAATTGTTAGATTTAGATTTACTGAATCTCTCTCTCTCTTTCTCTCTCTTTCTCTCTCTTTCTATCTCTTTCTCTCTCTTTCTCTCTCTTTCTCTCTCTTTCTCTCTCTTTCTCTCTCTTTCTATCTCTTTCTCTCTCTTTCTCTCTCTTTCTCTCTCTTCCTCTCTTTCTTCTTTATTTTTATACAAACGAATTATTTCAATGCATACATTCATCCAGGACTTTTACATTTTCAAGAAATTATTTTCTATTTATTCTTTATTTATTATTCTCTGTTACGAAGTAAGGAAATTTTTGTTCTTTGGCCAGTTAATGAGGGTTTTATAACCACTAGAAAAAATCTCGTTATCCCCAACCATACTTTATACCTGCTGTACCTTTTTGTAAAAGTAATCCTCTTCTAAAAGGGAAATCCGTACAGTGTTCCAACTAATACTAAAGTGATAATAAATAATATACGTACGCATAAGAAATTTAATATCTTGTTTGAAATGTTTTCGAAAAAAAAAGATTATATATTCTAAAGATTTGTAATAATTTGAAAAATTCATGACATTTAAGGATCACTCGAATATAATGGCAAATACTATTCTATATTTTTGTTTTGTATAGGTATGGGAATATTAAGAAAAATTTTTGTCACGAAAAGATTTACAACAATCATAAAGTCTATTATTTTTCATTTTTGCCGTCATCAATGAATATCCTACTTGGTGAAAAATCGTTTTCGAAAAACACGATATTATGTGAAAACTGTATTTACAAAGTAACCATTATCGGAGGATTATCTCATTTACCTGAAAATAGTTATGTCTATTTTTCAAAACTCTCTTCACGTGAACTTTTAATAACCGGTTAGTAAAAGTGACAATAAATTATTCTGATCGTAATGGACTTTTCGATATGCAGGTTAGAGGGTAAATATGTTCAGGTAAAGCTATTAAACGTTTAAATGGCATTAACTGCTGTGTATAAGTTAAAAAATTGCAGCTGTCAAAGTTAAAGGTATATTTGTCCTATGTCAAGTGGATTGAAATAGAAAATCTTAATTAACTAAAATTTCTTGGAAAAAATAACATTTTAGAAAATTGGGAAAGAGAAAAATGTCTCTTGGTTGCCCATGCGTGGCCATGCTGTTTGAAATATATGTGAAAAAAAAAATTGGTCTGACTTGGCGTCAGATGTCAACGCTCGATTAACAGGAACTTCGTTACGGGCGAGAGTGATACGGGACGGTCCTTAAACGAATGGACCGATCGAGATTTTAAAGGGAGATATATTTGTATCCATTTGAAATTCGCGAAAGTAATTTCGCGAGCTCGTATATAATAAAGAGACGAATTGAAACGTTTTAAACGATGACTTGATATTTTAGTAAACATGACGAATGGCACGTCATTTGTTTGCTAAAGTCCTACAATTTGCCTGAAATTCATGTTTTGTTAATCACACGCGCGCGAGCGTATGCATGTATGTATGTGTGTGTATGTGTATGTATGTAAGTATGTATATATATATATATATTTATATTTATTTATTTATTTATTTATTTAAAATTATTCGTTCGACGTGCCGATGAACTTTGTTAACCATCTACGAATCGATTACAAATGCAAATAAATAAGGCAGCATGGCACCCTTACAAGAATGGGTGTTAGACAAATATCTGGATATCACGAATATAATTATTCTCGATCATACACTTGAGAAATCTCAGAATGCAAATTTAACGGTCTATCTTATCGATGCAAATATATGAGAGACATACCGAGACGCTACAACGCCATTTGGTTTTCAGCAAAGCTTTCTTGTTCTTGGATGCGAGATTAGTAAACAGCCTTCGATAATTTCGATAATTAATAACGTCTGTAATATCGACGCGGCAACTAGTTCCTACGCTTCGATCTTTCAACCCTGTCGTATGTCACTCGAGAGCAAATAGATATAACAGATAGGTACATACCTAATTAATTTTAACGAGCGCGTTTTCATTGTCCCTCTATAAACGGGAAAATTATTTGCTAGCCCGAACAAAGGCGATAATATAAACCTCGCGGTTTCGATTTAATTTTTACTACGTGCAAGATTTTTTGTTTTTGTATTCGATCAAATTAATTGTGTTCGATAATAGCGATTAATTACGTTAATTACGTTAGTTACGTTATTCGACAATTAACCAACCGTCCTTATAAAAATTCATTCTAACGTGAAATATAATTAAAAAAGTATTACAACGTACTACGTACATGTAATTGTTTTCAAATTAAGTCAATTCAGTTATGCGATAATTAATCGATTTAACAAAATTCATTTACGTATGTGATATGACTATAAATTAAAGAAATTATTATATACATGTTAAATTTATTTATATCTTTTATATATATATATATATATATATATATATATATATATATATACATACATATACACCTATGAAAAAAAAAAAAAAATTAAGAAAAATAAAATAAAGAGAATGAAGTCGTATTTCTTAAAGATCAATGTTTTCGACAAATAAAAAAGGACATTCCATTCATCACCCGTTCTTTCTTCAAACTTTTTTGCCACCCTTTTATGAAAGGCTCGCCTCCACTTTTATCGTTTTCACGAATGGAAAGTTACGCGTGGAATTTGATATCAATTATATCACCGAGCAAATTATTAGGTTTTGTCGGCGTTGTTGGTTGACTCAGAGAAAAAGAGAAAGAGGGAGAGAGAGAGAGAGAGAGAGAGAAGTAAATATCTATATTTGATTTTTGACAAGACATAACGTAATAAAGTACACCGTCGATCGATCGATCGAGAGCTTCCGAGCTTGCGAGCTTGCAACCGTTAGATTCTAATTTGGCGTTCGGAGATGGTGAAACGAGGTTTGAATTTCATTCAACGAAGTTTCTTTCTCAAATTCTTTTTCTGATATTTTTTCGAATCCTCTACCGGTAACGAAAATTTTCGTTTTCATATGACATTACAAACGTTGGCGACCGATAACGAGAGAAATCTCGTTTCCGATCACGTGCAGTCTTTTCTGATTATTTTCCAGACAGTACATAGCTGATATTTTATTTTTCCCTTTTCTCCGATATTACAAAACTTGTTTCTACGAGTATTTTCAATTCGGTTATTGTATTCGTAGGAACAAGTGTTCAATTAATTACGACTGGTAATACGATACGTTACGAATACAATATGTACGAGATTAAAGGGAGACATATCTGTTCGAAAGTTTTTATTTTACAAGCAACTGAGCATTACAAAAACGATGTCACTGAATATTTGGATATATTTCGTGGTAAAGTTCGTTATCGATTAATATAAAAAAAAAAATGATAACATATTAAGTATCGACAAACGAATTTAAAATGACTCGAACAGTTCGTAAGGTTGACAGAAAGGATTAAAAATGTCGTGTAAACGCTGTTGGTTTCGAAGGTGGTTGAACTATAGTTAATAATTTACGCCCTAATTAATCGCTGATTTTCATCGTTTACATTCGTGTAAAACGGCAAGATCTATTTTTGTCCACGTCTTTCGAAATAACAGAATTCCGTCGGATTAATTTCATTTTTTTTATGAAAAACTTCGAATTTACAGAACATTACATTTTTATTTAACGAAGTATGAAATTTCAATTAAAAATTAACCGTTGATTCAGCTCGACAGATTCAACGCGTTGTTTAATCAAAAAAAAAAAAAATGAAAAATCATAGATCATTGGAAAATATTTGAATTTCGACGAAAGATATTTCGTGTACGTGCGTGTGCGTGTGTGTGTATATCCAGGTATTTATTTAAGGAAAATTTAACGAAATAAATTTTATTGGAAAGTAACGTAGTTTGGCATTGACAGAAACGAAAGGGCCGACCCGACAATAAAATAATTTCAATTGGCAAACTAAAAGTTTTAGTCACCTCATTGTCCCTTTAGTTTTAATTATATCCTTATACTCGTAGAAAGGCAAAGTTTGGTAGAAAGGAACAAGTATTATCTCATTGTCCTCGAGTTTCGTTTAATCCCTAGCAGGTAAATTATATCGAGGATTTTATCGACCGCTACTATTATTCCCAGAAGATCTGGGAAAACTCGGTTGGCACTTTCCGGTTAAATGGTGATACCGTTAAACGATCCTCGAAATGAGAACACTTAAGATCATCCTTACAGGTTCGAACTTTCCAGGAGTTCTTACGAATCGTAATATTTTTTTTTCTTTTTTTTCATTTTGCCTCGTTCAAGTCCCTGATTTAAATTTTTCTACCAGTTTTTTTCCTGGATAAGAAGATTTCCGGTGCGTTAAGCGATATACCCGACCTTATAAAAATACGTTCGGTGTTATAAAAAAATGTTTTAATTACGGAAGAAAAAAGAAGGAAACGAACGAAATGTTTCTTACTGACGCGAGCAAAGTTTTAAAATTAATTTAGAAGTCTGGAATACTTTTCGTATGGAATTATTTTATGTAAAAAAAAAATATTATCAAATTAAAAATAAAGACAAACAATATATATATATATATATACATACAATAAATATATATATATATATATATATATATATATATATATATATATATATATACATACAATAAAAACGGGATATTTACCTACGGGACTCACTTCCCACTCTTTACGAAGGGCGTGCCTTTTTTCTTTATGGGGATGAGGATTGAAAATACAAGCGATACAATGAGAAATAAGAAAGTAGAAATCAGGTATACGCGTCAGCAGCCAACCAGATTACGGAAGGTAAGAAAGTACCCTCCCTTTTTTCCATTTTGACTAGGAGCATAAATCCTTGGACGTGGGTATAAATAGAGAATCCTCGTCGGACAAAACTTCATTTCAAATTTTCTCTAGTAGAGTGTAACTTGAAATCTTTCGTGCGTTTCAGTTTTTATATTTACTTTCTTCGCTTTTTCAAGACAAGTGATTAGGATGAACGATTATCGTCGTGGTGTGCGCGATAGCTCGTCGGAAGAGGTTTGTTTAATTACAATAGCATTTTTAACTTATTACTATCATACAAAATATTTAATTGATATTTAAAATTTTTTTTAAAGTTTAAAAAATTACAAAATTTTCCTTTTTTTTTATTTTTATTTTCTATAACTTCATTATATCGCGATAAGAAAAGGATATAAATTTATTAATTCGTTTTTTCTTTTTTTTTTATACACATACTTTAGATCTCGCAAAATTCTAAGAGGAATTCCAACGTGAAACATGCCGAATACGTGAGACGAACATGGACGAAAAGAATTGAAACTGACAAACAGAAGTATCGGCCGATGCCGTACTCTAACTTCGAAAATGACATCTACAAGGTCCCTTTGAGAGTGCCGGTCATGTTTCTTCCACCTGACCAAAAAGATTTGGAGTCCGTAATTCGCGAATTCGAAAACAACTTCCTGAAGCCAACGGAAGTTGACACGTTGAATAATACGACGAAAGATAAGAGCTTCGTAAGAAAAATTGTCTCAGCATTCGAGGAGAAATATAAGGCTTATAACGAATCGAAGATCGAGGAGGACGTTAGGGCTATTCTCGAAGATCGGGAAATATTTTTAAAATCGGAGAAATCAAGTCAGTGGCGTTATTCTTATCCGTCCGAAAAGAAGAAAAAAAGTATGCCCAAAGGAAATGTAAATACATTACCGAGTACCTCGAAATATTGTCGATCGGTTAGCAATGAGGTAGAAGATGAGATGTGTGCGTCGTTCAGTTCGCCGGATAAAAAGCGACACGATCAAAAGAACACGTGGAAGACAATCTGGACAACTCCGTTTAGATCGAGTACTCCGAAGGAAAGTAAATTCATGAGAATTTTGACCGGCAAATACAATCCCGATCAGGAATCGGCATCGGGTATCAATAAGGATGGTCTGGATGATGTGTTCGTGGAAAATTTCAATGCGACCTCGACTCCTCTCAAAACGTCCAAAGCCGTGAATCCCAATAACAGAATGAATTCCGATAACAACCGGGAACGTAACGCAGAAATGCCGGAGGATATTAATAACGTGGTTGTTCGCAACAGAGATAATAATTTGATGCTCGAAGAAGTAAAGATCGTGTCTTCGTCGTCGAGGTATAATAGAAGGATAAAAAATATAAAGAGGGAATCGATCGAGGAGGAAGATAATGCCATTGCCTTGGCGCCGCCGATTGAGAAGGAACGATCACGAAATAAAACGTTGAAAAAATTATTCTCCAAGCTTACTTATAAAAAATCTAAGAAAGTTTATGTATATGAAGACGTGAACAAGAGCCCGCATGAGTTTCGAGATTCCGGCTACGGAGAGATGCATCTATCCTCATCTCCGTTGAACAAATCAACGTCAACTTCCGAAAGAAATATTTCTGGCAACAAACTGATTTCTTTCAGGAAGAAGTTATATCCCTCGAAATCTCGAAAGTTAGCCGCGGCGAAATCATTGATCGATATCAAAGACAAAGAACTTAAAAGTGAGAAGGAAAAATCAAACGAAGAACTTAAAAGTGAGAAGGAAAAATCAATCGAAGAACTTAAAAGTGAGAAGGAAAAATCAATCGAAGAACTTAAAAGCGAGGAGGAAAGATCGATCGGAAAACTTAAAAGTGAGAAGGAAAAATCGATCGAAGAACTTAAAAGTGAAGAGGAAAAATCGATCGAAGAATTTAAAAGTGAAGAGGAAAAATCGATCGAAGAATTTAAAAGTGAAGAGGAAAGATCGATCGAAGAACTTCAAAGTGAGGAGGAAAGATCGATCGAAGAACTTCAAAGTGAGGAAGAAAAATCGATCGAAGAACTTAAAAGTGAGGAAGAAAGATCGATCGAAGAACTTCAAAGCGAGGAGGAAAGATCGATAGTAGAACTTAAAAGTGAGGATGAAAGATCGATCGAAGTACTTCAAAGCGAGGAGGAAAGATCGATAGTAGAACTTAAAAGTGAGGATGAAAGATCGATCGAAGAACTTCAAAGCGAGGAGGAAAGATCGATAGTAGAACTTAAAAGTGAGGAGGAAAGATCGATCGAAAAGGAATCCGATTCGAACGAGGTTTTGGTAGAAATCGCTAAGACAGATCTAACAACGAATTCGGTGGATAGAAAATTCATTGAGAAACCGAAGATGACCTCGACCTATCGTTCTTTTTCTACGTGGTCGATTCCAAAATATCTTCATCTTTCTGATATTCCAAACAATTCATCCGTTAGTGTGACAGAAACGAATGACATGTTGGCCATGGAACTTTATTCGAACTGTTCATTATTGGATTCTATTAACGAGACCTCCTCAGATTTAGAAGCTGACGAAATAGAAGAACTGAAGAATTTGAAATATCCGCAGGTCGTTCATAACAAATTCTTTTCTCAATCGGAATCGAGAATACACGAGTTGCGTGCTTATAACGATGCGAAGCAAGAGGAATTGTTATTTAATTATAGTAAACCATGTCCCAGACCAGCGACGACCAGCTTCTACGAGGACGTTTTATCTTTGAGAAGGAGAATGGGATCCTTACCCGACTTTTATTCCTGTCCGGAATATAATCCGGTTTTCGCGACAATCAAACGTGGACACAGATGCAAATTTTGCGACAACGATAGACGAAGACTTTCTGACGAATTGCGATCCGAGTTATGTACTTCCTTGTAATCAACGATCTCGGTAGATATCTTCATCTTCAAGATTCATCCTGTATCTTAATCGTTAAGAATTCAATTTCATTTTGTGTTGGATAAGTTTTTTTGTTTTTATTTTTTCTTTCTTATTATTTTTTAATTTTAAAATATTTTTGTTATGGTTAGACCTATCGACACGATATTTATATTAAGATAATATTTTAGGATAAACCCTAGTCGTGCACGCCACGAAATGTTGTTTACTTGGGGAGGAGGGTGCTTTACATCCCAGACACTTTGAACAGCTGTAATTTATACAGAATGAATAATGTTGAATTCCATAAAAATACTGTATTGAAGCCTCGGAAATAATAATCGATAGGTTCGTGAAAATGTATTTCTAATTGTGTCATTATAAAAAAAAAAAATTCATCGATCATGCAACGCGCAAATTGTTTTAATTGAGCCCAAAGTTTGGTCTGGGATATCCTAAAACCCACAGGTACAACTAGGGTTGAGACATCATACCAAACAGTATTAAAAACGAAAGACTTAACTACGTAAACGTATAAAGAATTTCGTTAGCGATTAGCTTTATATTTATCATATTTTATTATTTATATTATATAGTAGTAGGTATATAATTTCTTTTTTTTTTTTTTAATTTAATATATTATGGGTTGGTGTTATGAAAAAAGGAACAAAAAAATATCGATTTTTAAAGATTAAAATTAACTTAACTTTTAATTAAATATTAAAATTAAAATTAACAATAAATAATATAACTATAATGATACATTATAATAATATAAGATTTCTTAAGATAGACACTTAATGTGTTAAAAAAAAAAAAAAAAAAAGCAAAACAAAAAAAAAATTAATTATAATATAGACATAAGATCGTTAAATTATACAGTCTATCGTGTAAAGTATTTTTTGAAACTTTTTTACTATCGACCAAACAGCGAAGATAAAAATCAATATATTTAAAATAATCTATGAGACATTAAGTATAAAGAATAACGTGCGCATTGTTAATCTAAAATTGTTAGTACAACGTATTTTAAGTTCGATTCTACTTAATTAGATTATACGTAGGCTAAGATTAAGAATAAGATTACTTAGATTAGACTATTTAACTTGTTATTCGTATGTATAATATTAATAAAATACGTAGTATTAGTAATTGTTGTATTATTGAACTGTTTATAAATGATCCGATCTTACATACATGCATACGTATTATAACTATCCGGTTATTTTACGATTATAAAAAGAATTTTTCACAAATATATATATATACATATATATATATATATATATATATATATATATATATATATATATTTAAATAATTCGTATCGAAATACATAAGAATTCACTCGGAACGAAATTATAGCCGAGTGTGAATTCTTTGTAGTACGATGATCCTCGATGCATACCACGCTACGTTGAAAAGTTATTAAAAAGCGTTGTCCCGTAACGCGGGATCGTTTTAACCCCTCGTGACGCAGACGATAGTCGTCGTCGTCGTCGTCGACGGCGACGTCGTTGACGCGTCGTTGTACTCGTCGCCAACACCACCATCATTGTTTCACGGAAGCAAACGGTGCCATAAGGAATTGCGATAGTCGTCTTGAAAATAAATGTCTCTTGCCATTTCCCGAAGAAAAGAGCATTCGTGAAAATGGAAAATATATGGGAAGATCTCCTCTTAAAAAAAAAATAAAATATAGAGAAAAAATACATGTGTTCAACGGGACATCGATGGAACGTAAGAATATTCTAACATTTGCATTAAAATTTAACCCGGAGATAGAGAGACAAGTCCCGACGATCGTCGGACTAAACATTGACGTAACTACTTGTCACGACCACAAAAACCCAACACGTACACGTACGCGTTCGTACCTTCGTCCGGTTTTTTTTTTTTTTGTAAAGATGGGTCAACGATAAAGATCATATTTGACGTACGAATATTCTCATAGATACTCGTAAATGTTAAACGCATACATAGGCGGGTTTGATCGCAGACCACGATTTCGTGTAATTAACGACGGCAAGTAAACAAACGGGTTGTACTCTTGTTAAGTAATAATGTCATTATTGTTGTACAGTACGTTAACTTAATTTTTCATTTCACGAAAGTAAGTGGTACATAGAATTGTTTATCATTACAAAAAAAAAGAATAGGGATACGAAGAATTTGAAGGAGGAAAAAGCAATTTTCCAGAGCGATGGCGTGGAAAATAAATGCAACACTTTAACATTAAGACGATCGAATAGTGTCGACGAACCTCTTTCGTTCTTTCTTTCTATACTTTTCTTCTTCTTCGTCTTCTTTCCTGTTTTTCTTATTTTTTTCCGAAAATAAAAATTTCATTGATAATTGTCAATTGTCTTATTGTATTATTCTAACTCGCCATACTCACTGTATCTTGATATATTCTATTGATAAAATCGTGAGTGAAATCGTGAATAAAATTGTGAATTGTCTGACTCATATCTGTTCCAAATGAATGTTACGCATTCGCTCTTCTAATTACAATTTTAATTGGTTTTCTCTATAAACATTAATAATGAACGTATTGAACAATATAACGTGGTGCTATTTGGTAATATCGCTGATCGAGGTGAAACCCAATGTTTTTCTCTTATTAATTTATTTATTACTTTTTTGTTTTGTTTTGTTTCTCAAATTATTGTCATTTGTTATATTCATTTTCAATTTGGAAACGACATTTTGTTATTAGAACATCGAATGCGTTAATTTAACGAAATAAAATGAACAGAGGTATCGTGTCTCAACGAATTTCATCCCTTTCCATTACTCGTCAAACATAAAGCAATACAATTTCTGAGCAAAGTATATATATGTATCTCTCTAGTCGTACCGTACCGCATAAAATCAATATCGCGACAACTCTTCCGTTATAATCTCCATTCGTCGATACTTTCTCGCTAAAAACAATGTTACACTAATGTGATTCGACTCGTTTGTTTGTTATAAAAAACAGAAAAAAAAGAAGAAGAAGAACAGAATTATCTTGAAAATCGATAATTCATCGTAATTGCAAGAGAATGACTAAGTACGTTGTCAAGGTCGCTGTTATCTGGAAATATAATATTATATTAAAAATAATTTTCCAATGTGTAACTATAATACACAATTATTTTTTAACAACCAATTGATTTTTGCTTACCGAACATATTAATGGTAGCTCAATGCAAAAACATCCGGCAGCTGTGAACTGTAATTTTCGATTGATGAAGTGTAGAGACGTTTCTACGGGTATCTGTTAAATAAAATTATATAAATAGTTGAAATCTTTAAAACAATGCTAAACGAGAATTACAGCGTAGATTTTTTTTTTATTTAAAGAAAAAGAAAAATAGTAACAAAAATAATGAGAATATGAAAAAGTTTTTTTTAAAACGAAGAAAGAAAATTCAAGGTACAATACGATGTGCCTCGCTTAAGAATTTCATTAATAGCAATACGTTTCATTCTAGTGAATTTTGCAATTGAAATTCTTTTTATTTAAATTGCACTTGGTTTGAGAAAACACACGCGCGCGCGCGTACAAATAAACCGCAAGTTTCAATAACTTAATTTACACCGAGTAGAAAATAGTTTCGTTGTAAAGTGATTTTTAAGCAATAATTATATATTTACCTTCAAAGAATTTGTTTCCATTAAACAGGCCTGCAGATCGATCAGGATTCCTCCCATACAATTTGCCTATAAAAGTTGTCGTAATATGATTTTTTCGAACGTCATGAAAGTTAGATTGTAAGAATTTAAATTTACCTCGGTCGAAACGTAATCACAAGATAGGTGCAATATAAAAAGTTGCATAACAGATACTAAGAACCAGCTTACTAAGCACCCAACCGATGGCCAATGTAAAATTTCATTATCATTTAATACTTTATCGATAATAAAGTATAAGTCACTTACACTATGGACACTCAAATTTGCTAGCCATAAAAGAATGATCCACGCATATAACGCACTTAAATTTTCTCCTGCAGTCATAAGTTCGTTGTGCCAAGTTTGAATAGTCTGAATAAAGAAGTAAATATATAAAAGAAGAATATATCGAAGACATTTAATATTACCCTTAAATTCTTTATATATATACTTTGATATCGATTTTCATAGATTGTGAGTTATTCCGTTTAGAAAATATATATTTTTCTGTTAACTGATTGAGATGGTGAAATCGTTGGCCCAATATTAAAGTAATTCCAATAAATTTGTAGACGGCCGAACAACTGCCGAAATACGGGGACATGTATGTTATATTGGAAATCCAAGATTCTGTAAAAGCGTACATTCCAGTTTGATTGACTAGAGTCCAGAGTACGATATTGAAAACTATTATAATCCAGCAAACTACTCTCGTTTTTATTTCCTTTTGAGGATATCCTGATAATCTAACGGCATCACCGTAATCTTGTATGCTATTCCAAATTTGAACGAACTTCTTTCTTGTCGATATCGTCATTAGAATGCTGCTTACCGCTGTGACGTAATTAATTGTCACCTGTAATAAATCAATAGTTACGCGAAATGCTTGTACAATATAATTTCCTATCATCAATATGAAATACGATAATTCCAACGAGGAGGTCGTGAATCCAGGCTACGATTAATCTTGTCGTACAATATGAGAGACAATCGATGGGAGAGCATACTCTAATATAATTTATGTATGTATATATTCATTTTTATTTTCATTGATTACCTTAACATAATCCGTACCACCGAGGATTGGTTTATGTCTTTTATGATTTAGAAACTGAACAAATACTGTGTACACATTGTAAGAATAAATTAATAAAAAAATGAAGGAAAATATCAAATAAACATTGCAAGGGACCAAACGATCCTTCGAAAATTTGTACGGCGCCAGTCCAAGAATTCTTGTTATATAAACTGCGGGAAAAATGGCAGAGTAAAGGGGCGAATCTGGACCACGAAATTTCTTCAATTGTCTTCTCTTAGATGTTGCAAATGCAGTCTCCAAATCAAAAGTCTTAGGTCTAAATTCCATTTTAATATTGCGATCTACAAAATTATATAAAGAGAAATGATCCTTCAGTATTATTAAATCAATATAATTTTGTTTCTAAAACGATGAAGAAAATGAAGCGCGTACCGTTAATATATTTATCGTCGAATATAAAACCATTTATTTTGAAGGTCGCAATAAAATTCTTACAGAATGGTTCTTAGGCACGAACGTTGCAAGAAAGAAATTCACAGATTTATTATTTCAAAAACTCATGTTATACGAGAGATACGTAAAGAAACGTACGGAAAAAATTGTAAGAAATTATATATATACATAAGCCGAATAATTTGTCGTTCGAATAATTTATCACGTCGTTTAATGATCTCACCACTTTGTTCTCTTTATTTTTGATTTCATGGCAAATAAATAAATATAAGATCTCTATGGAATTAAAATAAAAATTACAAGAATTCGAAGTTTTATACTTTATTTTTAATAAAAGTTATATTATATTTGTAAATGTGTAGAGCTAATTTTATGTCGACAAAATGGTGCAATGTTAAGTATTATTCTACGTCGAGAACTTGTATTATTGAACGAATAAATAAGAACGATACGCGCAAGTAGAGAATAAATTTCATATATTTTAAAATATATATGTGTGTGTAAGCTTTTTACAAACTTTCGCTCTTGTGCAAAATTGTGAATATTTAATTTTACTTACATTTACGTGAAATTACATCACATGATGCCTTCTGTCTTCCACGCAAATTCTCTCTTAATAAAAATTTGTTAATATTCTTTTATTAAAAAGATTTCTCTATAATTATTTTTATTTCTTAAAAGTATAACGCGTGCAAATTTAATCACAGACGACTGCATCCAAAGAAAGTATAGTTACAATTACGTCCTACATACGTTGCAAATATGCAAACAGCATAAACAAGTATGTATTTGCGCACCTGCGCAGCCGATGTTTACTTGAATGATACAAGCATAAATCCCTCGCACATGTATGTGTTGTTCTAGACAGTATATCCGTTGACGAATGACAGGATAACCAAGGAAAGGTAAAAAAATTGACTATTCTGCTTCCACCGTCGGGTAATATTGTGTTTTATGTTCCGACCTCTACGATATTATGTCGTATTAATTTTAACCTGATACAAAATTCTATTACGACGGGGGAAAAAACCCATTTTTCTTGAAAGACTTTCTTAAATACTGAATAAAAGTGTAAGAGAGCAAAATAACTAAAAAAAAAAAATTAATTAATAATTTATAGATAATTTCAATGCTTCATACGAATGATAAATTACTTTGTTTACTTCATATAGAAAACAATTATTGTTTAAAAGAAAAAAATTCATAAATAATTAATTTTATTATTTTCTATAACAATATACCGCTCCCTTCCTCCATATTAACGTAGTTTTTAAATGACAAATGTGTCGAGCTCTCATTCCCAACACAGAGTTCTTGACAAACATAATGTAAATAGAATTCATTCCCAGGCATATAATTTCGAGCCGTGCTACGCGATATGTCATTCGATCGTTATCAGCCGAGGTATTCGTACGTATAAACATCTACGTAAGCTCTTCGCAAATATTCATATAAACGTACTCTAGCTCCTATTCCTTTTTGAAATCTTTTATATTTTATTCAAAAGATTATCTCCATATACAGCAATGTATATTCATTCCACGCATGGTGAGACCCAGGCAATCGATATTACTTCCGCTATCAAAATTAATTATATATTATTGTAAACAACACAGGTACTGTCGAGCTAATAGCTGTACTATTACGTTTTATTATAGTTAACTATTAAATATATTTCATTATATTAAATTTATTAATAATATTAAAGAACGTCTTATAATAAGTGATAATAAATGAACAAATATATTTATTAGAAAATATTTTAGATATTCATTGGAATCTTTATACAAAACGTATATTTTTTATATACTTCTTCTTATTTTTTTTATAGATGTATATATATGTAACATCAGAATAACAACATTTAATATTAATATAAAAATAATAATACATATTTATTTTTCGTAATTTATCTGATAGAAAGTATTATTACTTCATATAGTTATTGTATATTAATTAATTTAGGGTTTCAAAAATAATATATTATATTTGTTAATTTTGGCGGTAATCGACGAGTCAGCGATATTTAGATAGCACGCATGTTTATCCGATCTCATACTGATTGTCTTTTCTCTTAGTCTTTTACAGCGAGCAATTAGGTTTCGGTAGCATAGCAGCATTTTTCTGTATTCACAAATATTTCGTTCCTTAACTTTAACATTAAAAGCTGAATTTACTTTAAAATAAGTATTTTTACTCGATCCACAACAAATAAAACCTAACAGGTTATGGGCCCAGATTGAATTGTGAAAAAGAAAAGATAAAATTAAGCGAAGCAAAAAAAAAGGTGAGATTAGTGTCCCTTGTGCAACACGATTACGAAAGCAAGATGAATATGGGAAAGATAGAGCATATTAAAAAATTAAATAGCACAAATTATGAAACGTGGAAAGTGCAAATGAAAAGTGTGAGAAATGAAATTGTCTCAGCGATCCTACGTTGAAAATTTATTGAAAAGATTCAATATGGAGAACTGTAAACCATTGGAAACACCGCTTGAAACAAACGAAAAATTTATAGATTTAAATGAACGCAAATCGAACGAGGAAATAGAGATGCAAGATAAACCGTATCGCGAATTAGTAGGTAGTTTGATATACTTAGCGAATACAACATGTCCAGACATCGCATTTGCTGCAAGTGCTTTAAGCCGTTTTTGCGAAAAACCACGAGTAAAACATTAGAAAATCGGCAAACGTGTACTGCGATACTTGCGCAAAACAATAAATTATGCGATTAAGTACAAGAAAGTAGATCGAAAATTAGAAGTCTATGTTGATTCGGATTGGGTATTAACATGCAGGACAGATTTTCATGCTCCGGGTTTACCGTAAGTTTAGCAAATGGTCCAGTAAGTTGGAGCACAAGGAAACAGAAATGCGTAGCGCTTTCAACCATGGAAGCGGAATATATAGCTTTATCGGAAGCAACCAAAGAAACAGTTTATTTAAGAAGATTGCTATATCATTTCAAATCTGGTGATATTGTGTCTGGTCCAACAAACATTTTTTTGTGATAACCAAAGTGCAATTACTTTATGTAAAGATAGCGTCCTTCACTCTAGAAGTAAATATATAGACTAAGGTATTATTATTCCTGTCAAGCTCTAGAGAATAGTGAAATAAATGTAAGATACATAAGTACCGACGATATGATAGTAAATGTATTAACTAAAGCATTGTCAAAGGCTAAACATGTAAAATGCATCAAATTGTTAAATTTATACGATATATTCGAGACATAGGCGAAAACGCTGACTCGTGATTAAGGGGAAGTGTTAAATTTGGTGGTAATCAACGCGTCAGCGATATTTAGGTAGTACACATGTTTGTCTCTTAGTCTTTTCCTGCGAGCAGTTGACTATTAGGTTTCAGTAGCATAGCAACGTTTTTCTATATTCACAAATATTTAGTTTCTTAACTTTTACATTAAAAGCTGAATTTACTTTAAAATAAGTGTTTTCACTCGATCCACAACAAATAAAACTTAACAATATTATAGAAGAAAATATTAAATCTTTTTATATCACGTACATACCAATATTTTTTATAAATTTAGAAATGTGTTATAATGATCAAATTGCTTTATTAATCAGGACTCATATAGCAAACCTATAGGTCGATTTTTGACCTGTTCAATAATGTCCAATGTACTTCGTAACAATTCTTGATGTATTACATTTAAATCTTGTCTTCCATTTATAACTTTCCAAGTACCATCATTAAGTTTATCATAGTTAGAAGATACTTTTTGTTGAAATTTGACGTTGTCATATCTTTCTCCATCCCATATATCCGAATTCTGCATTTGTTCTGGTACTTTTAGAAAAAATATCAAGTCTGGAGAAGGAAGACCACGATCTACTTCTTGACACCAAGTTAAACTTTTACCAGTAGCAGCCGATGTATATGCTGCGCCAGAAGCTGCATATCTGTAAAAAATTATATATATACATATCTTGAATATTTTACTATAAATTCAAATTTTTGTAAAGTTAATGTTATAATAAGAATTTAAATCTTTTATCTATATTTATACCTGTCAATAATCAATGTTGTACCAGCTTGAAGAGCTTTTATAATATCTTGTTTACATTCCCATCTATTAGCTGAAAATAGCAGGTGTGCCGCTTCCGATGGTAATTCAATTTCTTTTAATAAAAAATTGTTTAACAACTCGCCAATCTTAGTTGTTCTATCTTTAAAAAGAAATAAAATAACATACAGTTGGAAATAAAAAGTACATTCTTTATTAATAATTAAATTTTTTGTCAGTAATTTGAATAATAATATTAATAATAATATTTGTATACCAATTATAAGTTCTAAGAAATTTCAAATTTCGCGGGCTGCATGAGAAATATTTATAAGGTACAGCCGCTAGAATATGCTGTCGATAATAACAATTATTTTTTCATATAAAATTAACTCTTTGAAAGTAAAAGCACCTATAATTGAAGATTACTTCAAAAATACGATAAAATTTTTTCTTTCATTCATTTCTTAGACGTAACCAAAAAATAATATCCGTTCCTTTAATGTCACTAATTAATAATTAAGTACTGTCAACAAAATGTGCCGCTTAAAATTTCTGACATACTAACAAAGGAGCTTCCATATAATAAAATTTATTAATGTACAAACAAATGGATAATATTATAATGATAATTAATAATATATTACGCCGGATTCCAGCGTAAAATAATATACTCACTCGGAAAGGATCTAGCTTCGGCAACAATGCCATGATTATTTAACGCCTTAACCAGTAATTTCACTTGTGTCGTCTTGCCTACTTTGTCACAGCCTTCTAAGACTAAAAGAGCTCCCCGTCCATGCATTTTGTTTTATTATTGATGAAATTTTTTACGAACATTCAATGATAAAAGAGTACAACTGGTGCGGTATACTATATAGCTTACAGCGCCCCCATTTTATAGCATAGTAAATTTCCCAATTGAAATTAAAATCTATATGGTGACAGTTAGGCATATAATTTTTTCAAACAATATTCCTTTCGTTATAGTTTATTATTATAGCAATAGCAATATGACATCAGTTGTTATATTATCAATATACATTATACATTTAGTATTATCCATATTTCCCATAAACATACAACTTTGAATTCTAAATTATGTATATATATACTTAGCATATTAAACCAAGCCATTTATATCAATTTTCAACCATCCTATACATATATAACATACCAACTCAATTTAATATTTCCATGTAATTATAACATTAATCTTAAAATCTTTGCATTTCTCTCCATAATAATGTATCACCGTTAAGAAATTTTTAGGTAGACATTGCACTAAAATAAATTTATTTGTATAATGTATTTTTCAATATGTCAAGAACATAATATTAATAATCTTAAGCTGTTGGTGCTAAATTTAAAACGTAATTAACAATCATTTTAATGCAATCCAACCTTCTCGTTCTGTTTTTTTATATCGTCGAATGTGTAGTTCAAAAATTAGACATGCAGTGTACTTTTATAAATGGTATGCAGGATTTGCGCAAATAAAAATGTTCACAGTTTTACAAAATACAAAGAGAATTGTGTACTAAATCTGCCATTAAATATTAACAGTTAAATTGACTTCCAATCCTTTCTCCAAGCAACTTATATCTTAAATATTTATAAATCTTAAATACCACATATATACAAGTACACAGCATTTCACATATTCTATTGCAACCATTCTCTTTTAGCTTGTAAATGTAGCAAATAACTCGATTTATTACTATGTCACAAGGATAAAACTGTATACAGAAATTTATATAATAACTAAAGGACAAAACCTGTCAGCACAGTGGCAGATGGCAGATATAATACAGAGATATCATTAATATATTATTGAAGAAGAATGAGATCCGTAAAAGAATGAAGCTAAAACATTTTGTCATAATCGCATCACTATACGCTACAAGAAAAACAATTTCAAACAGTGATCCAAAAGTACTATACATTTTCATTAAATATCAACACCCAGCATTAATTAATAAAATAATCTTAAAGTAATTTTGTATTCATAGTAAGTTATGCATACACTTTATCAATTCAAAATTTACACTATATTTGTACATATTGGTTTTTTTTCTTTCACATCAGAATATAATATTGATCATAATGCAAGTTTATTTAGAAATGAATGCAAATGTAATGTAGAGTTCACATTCGTTTGTTATTTACTAGTAATTATGATATTAAAACTCTGAATATATTTTACAATCAAATAAGAACAGCAATGTTGCAAATAAAAACAATATGCATAATTTGCTTAATTATAAAATTAATGAATATATACGAAAAAAGCACAAAATATTGATCTTTTTTACTTTCCTCATTTCACAACCTGTAGGATATTTAAGATCTTATTAAAAGTATTAGGAAATTTTTTGAACTACAACATTATTCCACCAATAACATTACATTACACTATGCTTTCTTCCTCTTCTTTACAATCTTATAGGATGGCAGTTACATTACATTGGTGTATCAATATCTTAATAATTTATCTATTAATAACAATACTTGTTCGTTCTTACACAATTAAAGACAGAATTCATAACATTTCTGTATGTTAACATTCTTCAATTTACCCTTTTCATTCTTTTAGCTTAGTCAGCATATAAAATCAGACTTGGAATTCTAGCACATACCAAGGCCATTTTTAATAGATTTTTATAATTACTAAGATATAAACTCTGTAGCATTTCCACTATTTATTATTTGAAATATATATATATGTATATGTAGAACATAATTTTACAAAGGACAAATTACTTATATTTTATATAAATTATAAATAATAGCAACAAAACATTTTTTGCTTTTCATTTATAATTTAAATAATTTTTCATGAACAAATTAGTCCTTCGTAAGCGTACATTCCAAAGAATATTTTATTTATAGTTTACACAAAGTTTATTTCTTTTAGCTTCGGAAATAAATGTGTATAATAATATTATAGCATTGATATTAACAAGATTACAAAAGTACCACGCTAATTTAAAAAGTAATTCATTCATTTTAAAGATAGCAATATTATTTGACAGAAAAATAGATTTTTTTTTAATATATTTGAAATATTTAAGGATTAAACCAATATGTTATCAATTAGAAAATGCGGAGTGTTTATGTTTTCATAGCGGTGTCAAGTAACTTTCTACATGGGAATATTATAAAAGAGTCTTTTATAACAGATTAATTATTCCCTTAATTAAATCTTATATAATTAAAGAGATACCGTATTGTTCACTAGTTGTCAGAATGTCTCAACTCTTAAGTAAAAAATAATTGCTAAAATTTTTTGTTATTTTATTAATTACACTTATAATAATTCTGAATATTTTTCCTAAATCTTCTATCTATAATGAAATCCGAACATTTACGACTTTCATAATTCCTGATTATTTTGCTAGTAAAAATGGATCGATTCAAAATCTAAGTTAAAAATCTATGTAGACAGAGTTTAGTTAGCCATACACCAATAATATACACTTTATGTAATTAATCAAATTTGTATGAGACACAAGAAATTCGTTTAATTAACAATTATTCTGATAAGAATATGTAATCGAACTTATCATGGAGAATATCCAGTATGTTGCACATTCTTCGTTACACGATCCTTGATATTACCAGGTTTGTTCATTGGTCCTTAAAAATAACGGTACTTTTAATATAATTTATATTAGACATTTAAAGGTAAACCTTTAAAAAAATGAAAATGTATATAGTTACGCTAAAGCAAATAAATCATTTCTTACTTTTAATACGTTCAATGTCATTTCTATATTGTTTGTAATACATACAAAATTGTTTGCTTTAAACTAAAATACAGCTCTTCATTCATGAATCATATATATTTTTATTCTTTTATAGACTGGTTTATTTATATTAATATAAAAAAAATCATATAATCTAAAGGATTACTTCTGCTCTTGAGTATATTTATTATTATAAAAACTATGAAAATAAATGGATGTGAGATAATTTGAAAATGATTTGGCATCGAACGTATTAATATGCATTAGTTTCACTTTTGGGTTTATTTACAACATAGTACAAAAATATGAAAAATGAAGATTTTCTATTTGTTTAAAAATATTACCTATATAAGATAATATATGTGCAAAATAGAAATACAAAGCAGTACGATTAAAAGTACATATTGCTTAACTCATAAACATATATCACAGGACCAAAACCAATTATACATCCTCCACCAAGCTTTCCCAAAGCTTTGCAGATTATTTCATGAAATAGTAATGATATTTCTACATAACTTTATAATAAGTAGGAAAGGTGAATCTCTATTTCTGTAGCTTATTTGCGTTATAACATTGAAGAAGTATATTTGATATGGAGGTTTAAAAGGACTCGTATTCAATTCCACATTTAATTTAAATATTTCTAATTAGGATAGTTTGAAACATTTCGACGTAGACGAACTTTCGTAATTGTGTGAAGCTTTCTAAAAGCTTTCTAAAAGCTTTCTCGAACCTTTCTCGAAGCTTTCTCGAAGCTTTCTCGAAGCTTTCTCGAAGCTTTCTCGAAGCTTTGCAGATTATTTCATGAAATACTAATGATATTTCTACATAACTCTATAATAAGTAGGGAAGGTGAATCGCTATTGCTGTAGCTTATGTATGTTATAACATTGAAGAAGTATATTTGATACGGAGGTTTAAAAGGACTTGTATTCAATTTCATACATTAACATTTAATTTAAATCTTTATAATTAGGATAGTTTGAAACATTTTGACATAAACGAATTTTCGAAACTGTATAAAGTTAGTGTATTGCATTACCTTATTCCTTTGGAGAAGACGCGGATCCTTCATCGTGTAGCTCTGCACCTCTCGCGATAATGAGCTGGTCGAGCTCCATCGAGAGAGCTATATGTCATATACAACATAATAATGTTGTCTCACTAATCAATACTTGCCATAATATTAAGTATCATATATATTTACTTTATATTATGCACATTATTACTATTTTAGAAAATATGTCATGTAATATTTTTCTAAATGTTTTTGTTAACAACCCTTCAATAGATTGGTTCTAATGAGATTATAGTAAAAAAAAAAAAAAAAAAAATTATTTACAACGATTTTGCACAAGAATTCATAATATTTATCAATTCATTGCATTGTGGAATGTAAAAAAATCACTTACTATTGAAAGGTATACATGCAGCTAATTATAAAACATTTGTACACTAATTATTTTACTCGAATTATTGCAATATGCTTTATATCAAATATTTACATTTATTTGGATACGTGCAAAGGAAATTAATAGTAAAATAAAATATAAATTTGATCGATTAATATATAAGTAAAAAAAAAACAAGCGAAAATTTACACTAAATAACCTAACATAACAATAGGAAATAGAAAATAAACACACTTATTTATATTACAGCTCTATCTAGGAATTTCGTATTTTAAGTATACAAAGAAAATAAGTTATGAAAAGGCACCCAATATTATAAACAAACATTAAGCAATTGTAGCAAGACATGCGTGTTAGGTATGAAATAACTCAAAATTAATAAAATGGATATTCTTACTATCAGCAACAATTATTATTTGGCTACATCATTCTGCCTCCCCGATTGCTTGCAAAAGGAAACAAAAAGAAAGATAGATTAAACACATATACATACAAGAAAGTATTCTATCGGAAAAGTTGAAAGTCTGATCAAATATTATTGTCCTACGATATGATTGTTGAAACTATAGATCGTCTTTCGATCGTACGTTTTTTAATCCACAAACAATAATTTTAAAAAAAAGATAATGCCAAGTATTCAGATACACTTTTGTTAACACGTTGAATGCTACGCAAATTTTACAGGGATTGTCCGTGGCGCCACGATGAATTTTCTATTATGCGATACATAATACGACTCATCGTAACGTGCGCGCATAATAAAACTATATTTCATGTATAAATAAAACTATTTTCAGATGTTTTATTCTGCATTCATTTCTTCACACCACTACATCAACGATGATAATAATAAAAAATTATAAGTATTGTCATTTGTTTAAATTATATATATTTCTATCAATCTGGGCGCGCCAGTCACCAGTGGCCCCCATGGCGTCACTGCCAAGCTAAGTGCCGGTCACCGGTGACCCCCGTGGCATTCAATGTGTTAAAGTTGAATCTTCTCCACGTTACTGTATGTCTTATTAATTTTGATTACAAGAGAAGTGATAAAATGATTTGCTTTGTAATTGGACGATCAAAAGGAAAGGTTAAAGAACATAAGAAATTAACACATTTATACAGAGCCATAATGATTTCTTTTATTCTAATTTTCAAGATGTATATAAAACTTACATTACATTTAAATCAAAGAAATATATGATTTTAATACTAACAACTACTTTTCATTTCTTGTGTATAATCATTATTGCTCCGTTTATGCATAGATACAAATATACAGGTCTAAGGGAAAGTTAGGACTTATTTTAGCTTATTTAAACAAGATAATTTCTAAAGAAAAGGAAAAAAGAAAAGGATGTTTAAGTGTTTTTAACATTACAGTTCCAAGATGTTTACAGAAATAACTAAGCTGCATACCAGCATACTGCAGCCACAACGCAATGGCAAGAAAAAGTATTTTGTGTATGTGTTGTGTTTCAGATGGAAACTGTTTTAAGATGGAAACTTTGTATGAAACTGTACTGCTATTGTTGTATATGTGTTATAACTATTAAAATAACTTGTAGAAATTAGATATAGAGATGTAAATATTATAGATCTAACTTACTCCTTGATTTACATTTTCATTAGGGTGTGTAGCAGGTATACTTGGTGCTGGAGCTGGTGTTAAAAAGTCGACAGGTGCATTTGGATCATTTACTGCAATATAAAATAATAAAATGTATTTTTATCATTCGACTCATTAATCTTTCCAAGTCTCATATATTATTATGTATTAATTTTCGTTTTTACCTGGTGCAGGAATGAATAATTGAGGAGATGATACAGCCATAGGTACAAATGGAGATGTTGCAGGTGTTGGTACATTTGATGAAGCCGTACTATTTTTTCCGCCATTTGGATTCATTACATCTATATAATTGGCACGCATATTTCTTCCTTTTTGTAATTTGAACATATTGTAATTAGCCTGTACTTTTGAACCATTTACGTTCATTGCTTCCTTAGATTGTTTATTATGTATAGGAGGTTGAGGTACAGTAACTTGTTCTGTTGATGACGGTTTGAAACCCATGTCAGTTGCTTTTGGTGGTGGAGGCAATGCTGCCGAACTAGTATCTGCATCTTCGTCTTTATTCATCCATTTCTTTGCTACTGGATCCCAAACAATCTGTAAATGAAAGTATTTACATTAATTGTGTGTATGTTATTTATTCGGTTGGAACATGCTGTAGTATATAACTTTTATTACTTAATAATACATAGGGCTTATGTAGTTTAAATCTTGCAATATTTCACACGTTAACAATGCAACCTCTACTGATAAATAAACAATGACAAAGTTAGTAATTAATCAATCATTTTATCAAAGCCAAATCATACTGGCCTGCTTATCTTCCATATGATCACTGATGATCAATTACCACAAAAATCCGCCTAAGCCCTTTGTTACATAAAACATAAAATTGTCTATCGTAATTTTTCTATTATTAAAAAAAAAAAAGAAAAAAAAAACGTAGAGAGAGAATATATCATAGATACGTTACCGTAGGGTTACTGTCGTCTGGTAGTATCATTTGGTTGCGTGGTTTTGGAGCCAATTTACTGAAAAGACCTCCAAACCATGAACTACCTCCATTAGGTGGTTTCTTTTCAGTATTTTTTTCAGATGTCTTCTTAGTTTCTGTTGTAGATTTAGCAGTTTGTCTTGGTGTTTCCAAGGCATCTAACTCTTCTAATGGATCATATTGTTTACCCGTAGAAGGTGTCATAGAAATTGCTGGTTGCATTGGCTGAAATGAAATATATAAGTCATAATCGCAAATTTATTCTTTAAAATACATCATGTATAAATTAATGTCTAAGTAAGTATTTGCATAAGTATTGCAATTTGTTATTTATATGATGAATAACAATAAAATATTGTTTTTCATATTTTATATATGTTTATCAGTAAAAAATAAATTATTTCTATTACTTAGATTAATAATGTAATAATAATATTTAGAAGCACAAATATATCATTTTTTAATAAAGAATATAGGCAAATATAAATGCTTAAAAACACAGTGGTATCACATAACACAATAATTTTTATTTTCTGCTTACCATCACATATTTGTGTGTTCATATATATTTTATATACATACATACATACATATATATATATATATATATATATATATATATATATATATAAAATATATTATATATATATACACACATTGTGTGATAACGAATACATAAACTATAGTATAATGCAACTTCTAACAAAATATTTTAAAATACTTTTTGTACAAATTGTTCACACATAAGATGGTACTAAATAATGGTGACACTCTTATATAAAAACTTATAATAGCAATGACACTGCGCAGTATAATTAATAACACTATTTCATTTTATTATATAGAATTGGCATGAGTGTTTATAAGAAGTACACTAAATATTATGTTGATATTATATATCCTATTCATAATATGTAGGAACATCAATATCATAATTTGTAGAAATATGTTCCTGAACAAAATCTATGTCTGTTAATGAATAATGTTTGTTTTCAGATGAAATTGGTACATCTATTGGATAAGTTCCTCTAAATATTAATGGTTTGTAATGAGATCGATCTTTACTATTAGAATATGACCATGCATCTACTGTATCACAAATTACATCTTTTCTTCTAATGTGAGGTGCCACTCTTACAACCTTTTTCTCTTCAAAAGTGCAGTATTGTTGTAATGTCTGACCATTATTATTATTACTATTATTATTATTATTATTATTATTATTATTATTATTATTATTGTTGTTGTTGTTGTTGTTGTTGTTGTTGTTGTTGTTTTTATTGCTTATATGTATGCTTTCTGATAATGAATCAGATAAATCATTGAAAGGGTGAAACTGTGCAATGTCAAACTGGATATCTAAATCTGTTTTTTGTGAATTCGTTTTAATTTTTTGATTTGATGCTTCTTCACTTGTATCAACTATAATTTTTTTCTTTACTTTACATTTCAAGAAAACAGGAGGTTGTGAAGAAGGTGGCTTAACATATTTAAGATCAATTTTCTTTAACTTTTGTATATTTTTTGAATGAGTTTTATTATCATTTAAAAGTTTCGGATATGCAGTAGATATTTTAGGATATTTAATAAATTTTTTAGATTTTTCAACATTAATTTCAGAGTTTGCAAGAGTATGGAAACTTGAAATCATTGTAGAATTATACTGTGATATATTGTCTAAAACGGATGTTTCAGAAGAGGCGCAGGAATTTAATGTAGTCAGTACTTTACGGCGACGTAAGGTGCTATTATTCTTGCCATCCAATGGCCATTCAGAATTGAGATTATTACCCAGAGTAAGCGTATAATTACTTACTTCAGGAGTAGATGTTTTTTCTTCTCTTTCCGCCTGTCCATATGCAAGCATTAAGAAAGAGATAATATATTATAATCCTAATTTATTTTAGTTAAAGCATTAATATTTAATATCAGGACATAAAAGCTTCTCGAAACAGACAAACACAAATAGAAATAGAATAAGTTATAGTTGTGCAATATAACAATATTACATGTATGGCAAATGATTACATTAAAAATGCATTCATACGTGTATTATATAAAATATTATTAAGAAATATTCAGTTTACCTCATAGTTCCATTTTTCCTGTTGTTGAGAATTATCAATGTCGGGCTGATCATCTGCATATTGAGCATGAGTAGATTGTTGCTGCCAACTAGGAGATGTACCACCATTTCTGCCAAAATTGTTTTGATAATATGTTTGCTGTTGGTTCCAGTAATCTTGTTGCTGAGATTGTTGATACTGATTACTTTCATTATTATGTATATATTGTGTAGATTGATCATATGTATCTTGTTGTATATTTGAAGGCAACGATAATGGTTCCCAATCCGACTGCATATCCGGGGCTGTAACATCTACCATAGATGTTGGTCCTTCTTTGTACTCGGCTTGTTTATTAACCCACTGTTGCTGTATTTGTTGTTGCTGTGATTGTAATTTAATGTCATGGGTTTCCTGGCTTTGTAAATTACTTTGTCCATCTGCATTTACTTGCGATTCATATGCATCACCTTCAACAATTTCTCCAATCTATAAAATCATAGAAAATTATTATTTCCAAACGTTATTATTAATACTACAATTTTGTCAACTAAAATAATACAATGTAAGACATTACCTGGTATTTATTCACAATCTCTGCTAAGTTATTCAACCAAGTAAGATTAGTAGCATCTTCGATAGAATCCTTGCAAACAGGATCGTGATACTTGATTTTATCGCCCAAAACATAAACTGCCATGATAAAAGACTTTTTATATTTTGAAGGTTCATTAAAAATGTTTACTGCAATTTGTTCTATATAAAGTAAGGCTTTCTCTATCAGGCCATAATCAACCATTTTGACTGCCAGATCAAATTTGAAGGTTTGGAGATCTACAGAAGTAAAACCGGGCTCACTAAGATTACGAGCATATTCGTAAATTTCTGTTAGCATAACAGCTTCTGTTGTCATAAATTCAGAATACGGCTTGTGATGATTAGAACCGATAAGAACAAGTTTTGCTGAATTTATTCCGTATGCACTAAAATCAACTTGCGCCAGAATGTAACAAAAATGGGCCGCATAGATATCCCCTTTTGCAAAAAGTGTATCCCCAAGTGTCGTTATCGATCGCCGATTAATTTCAGGATTAGTAGATGTATTTGAAATAATCATAGCTAAGTGAGGTCTCCAGTCGTCCCATCGTGGATCTGCTACGCACTGCCAAATAGAAATCAATATATTAATTAACTTATATACGTAATCTAATTATATAGAAAACAGTAAATATCCTTACTGTTACAATGGCTGGTATGCGACCAGAATGCAACTGATATAAGGTCTGTAATGGGTCAGAGGGTGATAGACTATTTGCAAATCGTGTCATAACTGAAGCATGGGTACGCTTATCCAATTTGCTAGCTAAAAATAGTGCATGTCCCCACAGTCCTTCAGTCATAGCATATTCTGCAGAATATTATAGATTTATGTCAGTGACTAAATTTACACGTTAACAGAATTTATATAAATGACTATATTGCATGGATATGTATATACCTAATGCTTCTTGAACTAATCCATAAAGAAGTGTATTTCTAAATTCATCTGTCATTTGTTCTACAGTTTTCTGTTGTTTGGTAATTTCAACTTTTTCAGCAGTTACCGGAATATCCTGATTGTTCCCATTTAAACTTATTCCAGATCGTTGTGACATCACAGACTCCCTTCTTCCAGTATCTTGTAGCTTTTGCTTATTTACATCATAAGGATAAGCATCTTTATTTCTAAGTAAAAGTGCTGCTATGTCAACGCCGACAACATTCTGAAAATTGATTATAATAAGATACAAATTTTTTTTCAAACAATTATTCCTCTAATAAAAATTACTTACCCCATTTTGTTGGATTAACATAATCATCAATTCATACAAAAGTATATAAGAAGCACGATCAATCATATCGTCGTTCGCTGTTGCATTTTTAATTTTATTTTCGCAGTATTTAATTATCGTTTTTTTGTGCGTGACTCCTCTGTAAAATAAATATCATAATTCATTAAATTATTGGTTTTATATGTAATTAAAACAATAATTAAACACTTAAAAATAATCATCTATAATTTTGTGATTGCTAATAATATAATGGAATTAAACATGCCTACATATTACACATATTTTCTTTTTTTTTTCAATAGTGTAATTATTTAAAATTATAATTCATGCAAGTTTCCATCGAAATAGAAAATATTAATTTAACTAAAGATATACATGCTTAAATTGTAATGTTGCTAATTACACTTGCTTAATTAGAGGTCCTGGATAGGCACGTAAGTCACGCGCAACAGGATCGTGTAAGAATAAATTGTCCACTCGTAAAATGTCCACTTTAGCTCTCTCACCATCAGCTGGATAACTTGGCTGAACATGTATAAGTGATCCAACAGAAAAAGATCCTGAGAAAAAGATATACCGTTAATGGAAATAATTAAACACATTATATACCTAAACAATTGATAAGTATTGATAAAATATTTGAACTATCAAAATAATATAGAAACTTTACCATATACATGGCAAGTGGAATATTTTGTTGGTGTTAGTCGTGCAGATGTTGTTGTTGAGTCTTCGAACTGTGACATATGAGCTAAGGTTCGTTTATCTCCAGTGGTTCTAGAAATAATACCTAATGTGTTGTTATATCTTTCATAATATCGTTCGTTATTTAAAAAGAAAAAAAAAATACACATAAAATATACAAACTGCAGTGTACACAATGTATATACTTCATATCATAAAAAGTATAAAACCTATTGAAAGCATTAATATCAAGCTACAACATATAAATATCATTGACAAAGGACAAATATACTAGGCTAATATTAAAGAAACCTTCTCACAAAATATCATCTAATAAAATTAAATTCTTAAATATGTTTGTGTAACATGATATTTATATTGATAAAGGATTCTAACTGTTATCATTACAGACTACAATTTATTTTAAATATCTAACGTTACATTCTATATATTTTGACAAATATTAATACTGAACCGAGAGAAATAAGTCTCTCGGTCTCACCTATTCAAATTGTGACAAGAAGTTCTTCTCTGTGGAAAACTCTTCCCCCATTCAGGATAACCAAAATATGAAACGTATAGAGCTTTGTTTGGTGAATGGAAGCATGCACTTGGATTTGTAAAAAATCTGATATATTACAAGATTGAGACTTTTATAATAAGATTTTGAATTTTTGTTTATGCATTTAGTTATTGTACATTCATTAGATTTAATTGATTAATTAATAATGCTTACCGTTCCTCACAAGAACTACGTCCTGAATGTACACTAGCTCTATCCTCTGGATAATTACTAGCACCTCTAGATATGTGTTGCTGTGGATGCTGGCTAGCATAATATTTATGATACCATTCTGCATAAGCAGCAGGATTGGTACGACGTAAATTCTCGAGATATGCGTAATAATTGTTACCATAATGAGCATTATAGTCATATCCACCATATCCTGAAAAGAAAAAAATTAGACATATATCTTTTTCTTATAAATATGTTTCCTTTTCTACTTTGATAGAAATTACCATTGTAAGCATAGTAAGGATCTCTAGAACGCATGTAGTATTCCCTATCTCTGTCATTATAAGAAGATCTGCTAGAAGGTCTAGAACTGAAAATATTTTTATTTACAAACCGATATGAATTTTTTAATTCTTTAAATGTAGCAATAAGATGTGTGGATATGCATTTGTATTGGTATATGTATTTCAATATACCTTCTACTATAAGGATCCTCATAATATTCTCTTCTATACGGGTCTCTAATATCATAATCATCGTATCTTCTAGGTCGTCTGTCGTCCCTTCTTCTATCACGACCGACGTACTCTCTATCTCTAGTATACCTCAAATCATAATCCCTAGTTTCTCTTTCCCTTCTGCGTGGATCATCGCCTCTATCTCTCCTACGATCATCTTGCCGCCTTCGTCCATCTCTATCATCCGGGTCATCTTTAACTCTGTTTCTTCTTTCAATTTCATCCCTTGGATGACGATCTAAATCATCACGACTATGATGTTTACGATCGTCATCTCTATAAGAAAGATCTCGACGTTCGAAATCATTGTATGGTCTTTCATTATCTACTCCACGTCGACGCTCGTAATAATAATCATCATCATACTCGCGTTCACGATCGTAACTGCAGTAAATTGATTTTTTTTAATAATAATTTTGTATATTTCAATATCATAAATATTTAATTAATTTATATATTGACATAACTCACTATGTATTTTTTCTATCATAATCATAACGTCTGCGCTCAGGACTGGCATCTCTATGTCTTTCTCTACTATCTTCCCTACTGTTTCCAGATCCTTCATCATCTTCATTTTCATAGGAATCTTTACGTACTGATGGTACTTGAACACTTTGATTACCTCCTTCGGATGCTCCAACCGCTTCCTCTCGTTTATTTCTTGAATCACTGGCTTGATCCGAAATAGAGGCTAAAATATTAATCCAAAAAATGTGAGAACTTCAACAATTAAATATTCAACATATATATATATATATATATACGGTTGTAAAAATGATTTATATATACTTACGAATGGACAAAGGAAACTCTTGAGAACCTGTAACTACACGTCCTGTAGATCTATCATCCGAAGATTGAATGGTTTCGTTAGGAGATGCACCTCCTGGAATTTGTCTAAGTCCTCCATCTGATTGTTGAGCAACTTCTTCAGGTTCATTGCCTCTTCCAGGTATTTCACGTATTTCGCTTGATTCAAGCATTATTTGAGATTGTAACTGGTATCTCTCTTCTCCCGATGGATCATTTCGAGATTGTTGTGGAGGCAAAGAACGTTCTCTGCCGGAAGGATCATTTTGACGTTCTAATGTATCTGATTCACTTCGAGAAAGAGAAGATATACTTCTTTCCTGGCCAGGTGGAACATCTCGACGTTCAGATCTATCAGATATATTTCTAATTTGAAGTCCTTGTTCTTGACCAGAAGGATCATTTCTTCTTGGATCAGAAAGTCGCTGAACTGATTGTATATATTGTTCTTGCCCGGCAGGATCATTTCTATCATTTCTAAGATCAATAGAACTAGATTGACCAGGAACTTCGCGTAGAAAAGGAATATCATTAGGGACTTCATCGTTTTCATCATCCTGATTTGGTGGAGATAATTCATGATCAGGATGAGAATCTGTTAATTCTCCTGTTTCTAAAAATGTGTTTCTATCATTCGATGCAAATTCATAATTGTTTAGAGCCTAAAAGTAAAATTTATAATTACAATAAAAATGATTAATTTATACGTCTATTGATCATCATCATATTATTAACATAAAAAATGTTGTAATATATATACAATAAACGTACTTGGTCCTGTTGTAAAGATCGATGACTTTGTGTGTGCTGTTGTATAGAAGGAACCTCAACATTATTTATTTCTTGTCTATATTCACGTACATTAATTGTTTCTTTTTGAACATTTACAACAGCTTTAGGATCATTATCTAATGTTTCCCTATTTATGGAATCTCGAGAGCCATAAATATCACGTTCTTCTAATGCAGGAATAACTACTTCTAAATTAACAAACTCAGAAGGCTGTTGAATATTTTCGTAATTTTCAACACTTTGTTCAGGCCATTGTTTTGTTCCACGTATATTATCTTTTGAAAACCACGAGTTTTCAATTGGTGGTGGTATAGCATTATTGTTATACCATTGATCATACATATTTTGTGATGCATTATCAGCAACTTTGTTAGCATTTGTTTGATACATGCTTGAGACAGCATGTTCATGGGTAGCAATAGACTGACCATCAACAGATTGAAAACTCTCCATGGATTTTGTATAATCTGCAGTTGGCATAAGTATATTATCTGGAGTACCAATATTTTGAATACTGCTAATATTATAACCTGAAGGTATTTGTTGTATGTGTCCTTCTGAATGTCCTGCAGAATAATATTCCTTTGGCTGGTTTGAATTTTCTGGATTATTTTTTTGCTTATTGGAAAAATTTAATTGATACATTCCAGTAATTGTGCTGCTTAATTGCAAAAAGTGATCATGTAATAATTAAATTTGCGTGTGTCTCGAAAAGAGACAGTGTACCAGCTGGTGAAACTCAAAGGGGTCCCATTGCGTTCATGGACCTTTCGACGTTCACTCACCTAGCTATAGTCTTTCGTATTTCTCTCCATAAGAAAGTTTACACATTATACGAACACTAAAAATCAACCGTCAGGATAATATTGCACGCATAAGGGAATAATTATTCAATTCGTTTGCCAGTTTCGTGCAGACTTTTTTGACGGAAAACCACCAGATAAAGGGAATCACAAGAACGCACACATTCGTGTGTTCATGGATACCTTACATCGGTGTGGATGTGGGTTAAGCACGTCACAAATTTTCCTCGTTGACTTTCCACGTGAGCAGAACCGTAGACGCATCGTAAGGCGAACGCGTACTACAGAAACATCTATGGAAACTTTCTTCAGTCTACCGCTAGGCGTCGCAAATCGTACTTTTTGCAAAAGCGTTTAACATTGCAACGCTGCAATGTATATATATATATGTGTATATATATATATATATATATATATATATATTAAGTTTAAAAAATCTACATCTCGTCGCATTTTAGATAGATCATATTAGATAGAATCCGTTCATCAGCCTTAAAGCGATGAGTTTTCAAACGACACAGATCGAAACATTAGGTAGCATCCCTTATCTTCTAAACGTTAAAATTATTTTAAACTAAATACGATCAGATGTCGCTTAGAAATAAATAGATTTAAAAATTAAATGGGTTTTCTTTTTTTCGATAAGAAGATAATCATTTTATTTCAAAGCAATTTGAAATCTACGCTGTTGCACAATTGGAGAATACTGTTGTCTCTGAGAAATTTGATTAGACGAAAAAGTATACGGTAAGAATATCATAAATTTTAAGTATTTCGTTCATTTATTCGATAATATCGACGAATCTCCCGCTCTTGAAGGTCAAAAGAGAAGAGGAAAAATATTAACCGTTATTAAATTTTTGATCATTTTGTTTTTACTTTATTTTAATAATTCTTAACAATTTCATTATGTCAATCTCTATATAAATCATATCGAAACATTTAAACATATATATATATATATATATATATATATATATATATATATAATATGATCGTTACCGATTAATTGGATGCCTAATATTAAGAAACTTAAAGAATGTGCAACGTAGTCCATGAAAAGTTATATTACTGACGTGGTAGATAGCGAGTGGACGTTGGCGAATCGGCCACATCCGCGATTAGTTGCGCGTAAATAGATGTTGAATATTGAACTTTCGAACGTAGAAACGATATATTGTGTAGTTATATTATCGTTTCAGATTAAGCTGTTAATTAATTTATAACAAAATGATACTGTTAACAATGATAGCAAGAATATCAGATGGTCTGCCATTGGCGGCTACCATGCAAGAGGATGAACAGGTTAGAAATCTGTTATGATGAAATGTCACTTTCCGTTTTAACGAAACTTTTTATTATAATTATGATCTGAAACTTGTGTTATTTGTATGTGGAATTTATTTTATGTTTTTTTTTTTTCTATGTATTACGACAATAGATAAATGTACATGAAATGATATTGATAATCATTTAAGTATCATGGATTTACATAAAATTAAAAGTTTAATTACATTTTTCATTTCTTTTGCCATTTACATTTATGTAGAGCGAAAGAAGTACTTTGGAATACCAGAATCAAGCAAAAATGTTATTTAGGAAATTAGGTTCACAGTCACCTACAAGATGTACTATAGAAACTGGACCATATCTCTTTCAGTAAGTTTATTAATATTAAATAAATAATATGGTTTGATATATGTGCATTTATATCATAATAATTTTTATTTAACAGTTATTTAATTGAAAATGAGGTATGTTATTTGGTATTATGCGAAAGAAATTATAGTAAACGAATAGCTTACAGTTATTTAGAAGATATAGCTCAAGAATTTTATTCTCAGTATGGTAAACGTGTTAATACTGTTGCTAGGCCTTATGCTTTTATTGAATTTGGTATGTAATAAAAGTTTCAAAAGTATTTATATCATATATCTTATATTATCATAATGTAACATCAATTTTTCATCCGTAGATACTTACATTCAAAAAGCTAAAAAAGTTTTCTCGGATGGTAGGTCACGTAGAAATATGAATGCTCTTAACAGTCAATTGCAAGATGTTCAAAGGATTATGGTTCAAAATATTGATGATGTTCTACAAAGAGGAACTGTACTTTCAGGTAAATTAATATATCTTAACAAAAAGATATAAGACTAGATATGATTATATATTATTATTATATGTATATATATGACTATATTTTAAATCATTTACAGAATTGGATACAAAAACACAGAACTTATCTATGTTGTCACAAAAATATAAGAAAGATGCAGCACATTTAAATAGCAAATCTATGTATGTCAAAGCAGTTGCTATTTTCGTTGCACTTATGGTATTTATATTATACTTCTTTGTCCTTTAGTTGATCACAAACTTTAAAAAACGTTTTATTCGAAACAAAGTTTGTTCAAATCTAAAAGCCAGGAATACATTGTTATCATGAGGGTAAAAAAATGGGTTTTTGACTACCATCTTTGGATTTTATTTATCAAATATAGGGATTACACAAACAGGCTATTTGTTGTTATTATCAAATTTGTTGGCCTTTATTCATCACACAATGTCGTGTATTATACACATTGATTTTTATTCAATTATTAATAAAATTATAGAGATTTTAATAGAAAACAAAAGATTATTTAATTTTGCTTTTGATATAAATAAAAGTAAATTGCAGAACAGTTACAATGTAAGTTTCAAAAATGAAAAGGATATATGCTAAGTATATGTTATCATTTTGTAAGTTCATTATTACAGCTTGAATTTATGAAAATCTTTTTTCATCACATTTCCAAAAATGTTGGATTCCAACTTATAACTTATTTATTAGTAACTATGATATTTTGGGATAATGTACAAGGAATCTAATATATAAATATTTACATATATATTATACGTGATGGAAAAAGAACTAATCAAACCTGTGAATATTTGATTGTATGTGTTATTAATGTTGTGATGTTTCTATCAAATTGTGCCAGTTTATTGAGAGATAGTATTTATAATAAAACTTAAAATTCAAATAGCAGAATTTGATAGCTAAATTTTGACTGTGCAGATGCACGAATAAATTATTACAATGTTCAAATTAACAGGTCTTCTTTATTATTTTTCTTTATTTTTCTTTTATTGTAAGAATTATTTGTAGAATAGAAGATATTATATTAATATTATTTATAGTTTTTTTTAATCAATTCGTCATAATGAGGTATATCGAAACTATACTTTCTGGTTTTATCTTCTGTATTTTGTTTGGTATTACTTGCAATATCTAACTCTTCATCATCAGATTCTGTAGAAACAGTATTAAAAAAATAATTTACAGGTTTATTTATGTCTTGTTTTTCTTCTTTGTCTTTATCTATATACGACCATCTGCTTTTTTGTTCACAGTTTTTTTTAGGATAAATTTCTTCATCATCTGAAAAGAAATATGTAAGAATTACAATCTATTTAGTATTGAAATATAAATACACAAAATTACCTTATAATATTTACCTGTATCTATAATTTCATACATATCTACATGATCTTTTAAAACTACATACAATGTTGGAAATTCTATTATAGTTTTATTTTCTAAATTTTCCTTTAGTGTAAGTGTAATATCTAATTCGTGAAATCTGAAAAGCGGCACATATTTATTGAAATAATTCAATATTTAATCCATAATATATACAATTTATATATTTTAGTTACCTAATATCAGACTTTGTTATCTTCTCAGCTTTAAGAAGAACTTTCAATCCATTTAGATCAGCAGCTTGATAAAATTGTAATTTATCATTTAAACTTAATCTTAAATTTAAATTTTCAATATCACTTTTCTCCTCCATTGCATTAAGAGGATATAAAACTTGCTCTAAGAGAGTTGACAAACGAACTGTTTCCAAGGCTCTAATGATTATAAAGATTATTTTTATATAAAGCAGTTCTAAATTATATTTACTTATATATAAAATATTTCAATATATATACACACACACATACCTTTCTGTGACCTGTATTATATTATCTGCTTGTGGAAATAACCATTCTATTCTCCAAAATAGTTCATTTGTTTTCCATTTTAAAAATGTTGTATTCTTTTTATGTTTAGTAAAATGTTGTGGCATGAAATGGAAATTAACTTTTCTATTGTAAGCACCTATCCTTAGTCTGTTTAAATGCTGCGGTATTATAAGTGGAATATAATCTTAAACTTATTAAAATATACAAAAAATATTAATAACATACCACAGGTAAATTGATGTTTCGTGTGCATTTTTTTAATGGATTCTTTTTAAATTTATCAACAGATCTACCAACTTCTTCAAGTAATCGATAATCTGAAATTTACATTATATTCTTTTTTATTATTTGGTATATCAAAACAATCGATTTATTTATTTAAAATGAACTACCATTTAAGAGATCTAAATCAGTAAACGAAGATAATGGTTTAAACTTCATTCTGTCTCGAACTCCATCACATTCGAGTTCTTTTTTATGAATATTTACACATATGAGACAGCATGTTCTAACCTCACATTTTGGACAAGTATATTTTGCTTTGTTTGCACTACACACTTCACATTTTTCCAATCTGTAAGCAAAAATAATTTTTTTCTTTCTCTAATCGATCTACCAATTTTGTTTTCCTAAATCTTTTTTCTTTTTCTTAATAATAAACGTTTTTATCACATTACTAGTTTGTACTCACTTAATATTGGACGTCGCCATTTTATTAATACATCATTAAAAACAATACAATGTGATTTTTTTATTATCTAATTTTATCATAATCAAGAATTTTATTTAAGATTAAAACAAAATTATTTATTGTTCTAATATAAATACTACAAGTATTCGTAAATAATACTATAAATATTTTTGTTGTTTTATAGTGACTAGTACTTGTTTTGATTATTTGTGTATGATGTCAATCGTTACATTTGAAATATATCTCGAATTAGATCCTTTTCTTCATTTGTTATTCCGTCGAAAGTAATTATTAAATTATATTAGAAAAATTCATGAATTTAATTTTATTAGGATAATTAAAGTTATTATCATTAAAATCATAATTATATATTGTATATGAAAGAAAAATGGGAAATGTATTTCATTACGATTAATGTATATATATAAAGTAACATTTTGAAATATTAGTCATTTTAATAGAAGTTATATTACTTTAAGGATTATTTGTACGTGTACGCACACACACACACACACACACATATATATATATATATATATATATATATATATATATATCTATGTATGTATTATTTAGTTTAGATCAGTATCAAACATAAGCATGTATTCTTATTATTTACTTTAAAATATAGATAATTTTGCTTTGTTTTTTCTTTGAGTTTGTTCAGCTGTAATATTTTTCTCACAAGTACGTAAATCAGTAAGTTCCTTTTGTTTCTGATTGTACTGTGCTAGAATATTTTTGTAAGGTGCGCTATCTTTTGAATGTCTTGTCATTGAATTTTTAAGTTTCAATGATTCTCTTTCCAGCCGGGTGATACCTTCACCTATTTGAAAGTTTGCCACATTCAAATTCCAATTTGATTCTGTTTTCAAATTACGTTTAGACTTTGATGTACTGGCAACATCTTTATTTTTATCTGTAAAATTTAAGGAAACAGAAGTTTTAATACTTTGACCTTTGGATTAAGTACAAAGTTTACACAAAGTCTGGTAACATTTTAAATGGTAATTAATGTAATTTCTCATTAATAACCCTGTATATATTATGGTATTCATATGTATATATACACTTACTTTCAACTGATGTTGCATTTAGTGTCGTATTTAGGAAATTGAATATATTATTTCGATCCTTTTTTTTTTCTCTTTCATAGTCTCTCTGTCTTTGTCGTTCTAACTTTTGTTGCTTTTTGCGCATTTTAAATTCTGCAGAAAACAAATTTTTGTCATTACCAGCTATTTCGCGCAGCTCCATACAATGATCTATAAGAAAAACATATAATAAATAATTACATTGTTAATAAGAAACTATACTAACAGACATTAATGTTAAAATTATTTTTCACCTAAAGATCTACCAGCTGGTAATATTACAGCTTCAATAGGTTCTATTCTTCCATCTGCTCGTTTCCCTAAACCTGTACCTCTCACGTAACCCATTTTCTCCATTAATTTACTACCTATACCACGTGTATGTTTTTCCCAATGACCTAAAGTAGATGGTGCTGTTAGTAGAGATTTATCTATTAACTTTTCTGTAGTATAATCTTTTTCATTGTTATCAGTTTCACTGTCATCTGATGCATCAGAAACTTCTGAATCTGTATTGTCTATAAAATAAAATTATATATAAGATAAAATATATATATATATATATATATATATATATATATATATATATATATATATTAATGTATGTAAATATAATATACATGTCTATAATACATACCAAGAGGCACAAGATCTTGCAAACCTACTTCTGCAATATCACCTTTTGCTTCAAGTTTAACACGAAAAACTTCTTCAATTTCATCAGGTAATTTTATTACGACTGATCTATACCATAGATTATTGTTCTGTTTAACTAGTACTCTACTGCCCGTCTTAATATTTTCATATTTAGGTTCTCTATAATGGAAGAAAATTAAGAAAAGAAAATTTATTTTAAATGATAAAATATATATATCTTACTTATATTCCTGCAGATTGGAAAATGATACTATTTCTCCATGTGAAAAATGACATTGATCATCAGAGAACTTACAATTTCCATCAAAGAAATATGGACATGGAAGCATTTCTTTATATGTTGGATTAATAAAGAGCACTCTGACCTATTTAATAACGATATGAGAATTATTAGTAGAAGGTTAAGAATTAAATCTGAAACGAACGTGCACCAAATATCGGTCTGCCTGAAATATCTCTTCGTTCAATATTTATTAAAAATTATTCTGAAGATCATTAAAAAAAAAAGATACTGAAATTATTTTTCTAATTTATTAACTATTATTAAAATGTTGATTAACCTTGATTTCATGCATAGATTTCAATGTTGGATTAGTACTTCTATCAACTGAACATATCATAGCATTGTGGTAACCACTATTATCCCAACTGCTATTGAGACGAGCTCTACATTTCATTCCCTCAAGTTGCTTCAATTCGTCCTAGAATATTAACTTGCACCGTATAATTGTATCATTGCTATGTCATACCACATATTTGCGTACTGACTTCTATATCATTCCAAGCACTTCCGGGATCACTACTTTGCTCAGTGTTCTTTGAATTGTTTGAGCAATCTCCTATTTCTGCCTGCAAAAACAACAAATCATTTACTTCATTACATAGAAAATCTAGATAAATTGATTACCTTAAATAAGGCATATTCATTTGCCAGCGGATCAGTTTTATCATTTTCCTTGCTGTTAAAAATTTCAATTATATCTGGACTTTCAGTTCTTCCAATTCCCTCAAGTTTTTCTAAATTTTCTTTAGTCAAATCAATTAATTCTTGAAGGTTTGATTTTAAATTTAACAAATCATTCTTTTCACTCTCCTCCGTTTCCATAGATAATGCAGATACAATTTGGGATAGCTGTAACATGTGGGCAATATATGTATGGATATTATATAGATCGTGCGTCAATTATATTTTTATGAAGGTATATATCGATTCCTTTCATTATTAATTCAAATATTATACCTGAAATTCATATTGGATTATTGCTTCTTTCAGACTTCTTACATCCGTCATTGTAAAAACGTATTAGTAAATATGAATAAAATTAGCAAATTATTTAAAACAATTATTGATATAGAACTATTCTATTATAAAAGATTAGATATTATTGTATAATAATTTTTCAGCACAATTCTATTATTACAAGCAAAACGCATCACAAAAAAGTAAGATTCACTGTCAGCACTAACTGAAAAGAATACGAAAGCAAACTCTGTCCACTTGCGCCCTCTATATAAGCATTATAGTTCAATATTGTTGAATATAATCGCGATTGAATATTATCAATCCAAAAAGAAACGTGACTAATATTTTCTTTAAAATATTAAGAAAAGTGGCGTATACGTTCATATATTTTTCCTTATTATAATACAGTATATTTATTCAAGTAAAGTAGATTATAAAAAGAAGATACAGTACAGCGCCTCGGTAGCGCAGTAGGCAGCGCGTAAGTCTCATAATCTTAAGGTCGTGAGTTCGATCCTCACCCGGGGCAGTTTTTTGCAAATCCAGAATATAAAGTTTATTTTTTCACAATAATAAATGTAATAACAGAAATACATTCTATAAGTAATCTTTTTTCTTTCTTTCTTTTTTTTTTTAAAGAGGCCATTAATCATCTCATTATTAAAAATTGAAATGAATTCTATTCGTAATATTATATAATATTAATCGTGTATCGGTAAGTTCAAAAAAAGCAGATCGTAAAATCTTAAAACATATTGATAATAGAAAGAAAAATAAGATACTGGAGAAGGGAAAAAAGGAAAGAGAATAAAAGACAATTATGTAAATGTAACGCATGCCAAAGGACTCTCTCTCTCTCTCTCTCTCTCTTTCTCTCTTTTGAAATTGAAACGTGGAATTTAAAACGAGTTGTGAATTGTTTGCTGCCCTTTAGCGATACTGCAATTTGCAAGCAAACAGCCCATTAAGCAAAGACTACTGACTGTTTTTTTTATCACGGGAGAACATTTTCCATACCGTCGTCGGCGTTTTCAATTCTCGCAGAGAAAAATGGACAAAAGTAACATCAATGTCATCCATGATTTAATAGAGAACGACAATCGATAAAAAAAAAAATAACATCGTCATTGCGGAAGAGAAAAAAAAAATCAACGTAGCGTTTCTTCTGCTAGAAAGACGTAGATAAAGGGACAGTAGTTATGAGTGGGGATATTGCGAAGGAAATAGAGAAAGGTATGTACGCAATTCAAGAAAAAAAGTCTGCATCGGAGAGAAGAGGGTGAGCTTTATCCGTTCACTGCGGAGCTGTTACGTATAAATGCAGAAACGCGGCCCGGTTCGCGGAGGTTGAGCGATCGTTGGTGGGAGCGAGCTTGATTCCGCGTTGATTCAGACCGTATTCAGTGCATCGAGCTCGCGATGAAAAGGCGTTCCGTTTTCTGAATATATTCCAATTAAAAAGTCGGAGCTTCGTTGCCCTCACCTCTGCCCGCTCACCTCCTGCTTTTTTGCATCATACCCCGAAAGAGAGAGAGAGAGGGAGAGAGGAGAGAGAGAGGAGAGAGAGGCGAGAGAGGGAGAGAGAGAGAGAGAGAGAGAGAGAGAGAGAGAGAGAGAGAGAGAGAGAGAGAGAGAGAGCAAGCGCCGGCTCAAGCGCCAGCTCGAGCGCTCTTCTTCTTCTTTTTCTTCTACGCCCCACTATCCCGTACCACCGACCCCCTTTTACTTCTGCCTTTTGCCTTCCGCCCCTACTGACGACGCGATCCCTTTTTCCTATCGCTCGACCAACCAGACATTTTCTCCCTCTCGCTGTTTCTCCAGCAATTACTTCTCTGCTTTTTCTTCCTTCCTCTTTTTCGCTTTCCTATCCATCCTTCCCTTCTACAAAAAAACTTCTCTCTACCTTTTTCTCTTTCTCTTCATCGATCCCTCCTTCCTAATATATTACTTTACTCGATTTTGTTTCTATATTTTCGTCCGAATAATTTTAATTATTTTCAACAATTGTCTCTACATTTAAGTGTATGTATTGTGATACACTTTCACGTTGGAAAGGATATTCTCGTTGAAATATGATCTCTCTGGCCGATGAAATTTACTCGTAACTTTGGACCAACACTCCGCGCAATCGTCTCTGGCATGGGAAAACGGCGAATCAAGATGTTGTTTCGTCGTCTACCGTGAAAGAAAAAAAAAAAAAAAAAAAAGAAAAAACAAAACAAATGTAAATTCGACGCGTATGTTCGCGCACGTACGCCTCGGAACCCCCCATGAAGTATTTAACGATGCCGCAGAATGAAGGCAGATCGTAAGGCCAAGGAGAGATGAGAAGACGATGAGGAATACGAAGCGCGTGCCCAAGTGCCAACAGAATTTACGCACGTATGCACGCGCGTGTGCAAGCGTGTATGCAAGCGTGCGCGTATAGATACGGATATTCGCTCGAGTACAATGAGCACGTGGCCAGGCACACGCAACACCACTTGTCTCGCCCAACTTCGATTCCCATCCCTTCGTGGATGATCCTTGGGTCAACTTTTCGTCCTTGATCTCGAGACTGAACCACTAAACAAAGCTAACGGAGATAGATAGATAGATAGATAGATAGAGAGAAAGAGAGAGAGAGAGAGAGACACCCTGTAACAAATATGACTTCCCTATAAATATCACAAGTTCGTTAGCGAAGTTAATGCAAGAATATTCGTTGTATTTACTAATTGCAACGGCTTTTAATCCAATTTATTAATTAAGATAAAAATAGGATTCATTTTTATATCAAATGATATTTAATTATATATTTTACAAGGAAGTATGTATATTATACATAGGTATGTAATACGAACACGCGAAGAAGCGAGCGAGAAGTAACTCGGGAATCTAAATTAACGCGATTATATTTAGAAACGGTCTAATGAATTTAAAATTGTTCGCCGAGATAAAACGTTCTAATTACTTATATTGCTGGACGGGTTTTAATTATTTCGCTGGTTAATGGTTAACATCGGAGAGAAAGAGAGAGAGAGAGAGAGAGAGAGAGAGAGAGAGAGAGAGAGAGAGAGAAAGGGAGAAACGAATGTAGTACGGTAGGTCGAAGAACAGTAACCACCTGAACCGACTGAATAGCGAATGGAGTTGGATATATCATCGTGAATACTGTACGAATGATTATGTGAAAGTAATTACGCGTAAGGGATTACGTAGGAATATCATTGAGATTTCGTTTCAACTATGCTGCGATGGGTCTTAACAAAACGAAAGAGGAAAAAAGAGAAAGATGATTTTCAGGTTGAAAAAGGACAGAAGAATTTTTTCCTTCGTTCGGGCGATTTCACGCTCGGTGAGACGAATCTGCTTTTCCTATAATTCGAGGACTCGGGACGTAAGAAAGGGAAAAGAAATGGGAAGAGATAGAGATAGAAAGAGATACCACAGTTTGTTCCATTCTGAATAAACCCGAAAAGAGTATCTTCCTTTCTGCGATCCCTCTTCGTTTATCTTACGAGGTTGGATATACGAAACTTCGCGTAATGGAATCGATATGTACCATGTTTTTTTTCTTTTTGTTTTGTTTTGTTTTTTTTTTTTTATATATTTCGGTAAGAAAGAGATCATTAACGATATCGTTATCCAGAAGTTATGCGTGTTGCCTCACAAAGTAATCATCGTCATTCGTACGAAGATATACCGTTTCCTCTCCTCTTTCTCGTCCTAATTAACGTTATCGATTAAACGCGAAATATCGACGAAGGACGGTCGCCTGTATCGTCGATTGTACGTATTATAATTCTCTCGTCGATTCCATTCAATTAAATTCTTAAGCCAATTCGTGTTCTAAGTGGCCTCGGTTCTTAACTTGTATCGGTTTCAACCAATTACTCTGAATGGGGCAGGAGTCGCGCGCGTTTTGGACACGTGCCCATTGTTGTCCGCGAATTAGCTTACTATGCTAGCTCATTTTCGGAATGAAAGGAGACGGTAGAGAAGATAGAACATAAATACATCCTAATGATACTCTCTTAATAATATATTTCAACTTTCAAATAAATTGTATTCACATGAAACGAAGGTATACATGTTTAGGGGGGGGGAGAGGTAATAATTGGGATGGATTTAATATCGTTGGATTTATATACAGTATATAATAACGATATACAAGCATTTTTTTATATGTTGTTTCATAATAATTTATTTATCTACAAGAACTCCTCGTCTTACACAAAATTGTCAACTAGTGAAAGATGTTAAGTTATATATATCGATAGTGAACGTCGATTAAATTGCTAAATTAAAGTTGGCGTTAAAACACGAAAAATACGCACGTAGTTGAGCACTCGTTAATAATTATACCTTTTCATCTTTCAAAGTGATCATTTCAAGTGATACAATGAAATATATCTACGTATTAATATCACTATATTCTCTAATTGTTATATTCATCGATCATCGGGCTTTCGTTTCAAAGAATTATTGGATCCTCATCATTGAGTGATAATTTATCGTAATTTCCACAGTAGCTACAAAAATTACTGTACTACCGTAGAAAGGTTTTCATCGTTAAAAATGAAATCCGTTATCGGCAAGAACATTCGTTTACCTATCAAGATAAGGACCATTTGCAAGAAACAACCGAATACACGATCGCCGATCTATTTAATAATTACATATTTACACTGTCGATCAACTGTCCCTTTAGCAGCGAAAACAAAAACGTGGAAAGGCTTCAAAACAAAAGATTTTATCAAGTGGAAATTCAAGAACGTTTATCGTTCTTTATCGAAGAATGTTCCTGATAACATACAAAAATATTAGCATGCTGCACGGCCACGCGTATGATAATAAAATTTCATGTGTAGAAGAAGAAAAAAAAAGAAAAGGGAAGAGAGTTTTCTTAATCGCGTAAGTAAAAGTACGTATAATTATTTGAAGAGTAACAATTAAAGCCATACCATTTGTCGGTTGCAGCAACGAAGATAATAAAATACATCGAGCCGGAACCTTTTACTTCGTCTTTGCTTCCACACGAATAATATTATCTGTTGCTCGTAGAAGTGTTCGATTTAGGCAAGAGCTATTTGGTGATTCGAAACGATATTTAAATTATGATATAGGACGCGTTAGAGTGGACAGCCGTGTACGTATGTGACGTTTCGAAATAGTGCAGCCGCCGTCGAAAGGAACGCTGCCGTGGATGCCGTGGATGGAGCTGGCGGCGGTGGTGGTGGAGGTGCATGATTAGTCACTTGTGTTTGTGCATTATAAGATGGGCAATAGGCGTCTATGCTGCCATGATGAAGACCGACGCCTCGTACAAGTAGCTCTTTTTCTACCGTGGCTTGATGGCGAAGTTGTTCGAGTCGTAACTGATTCTGTCTCTTCCACTTCGTTCTGGAACAAGCAAGTAGTAAAGGTTCAAGTATAAACGGTACGCTCTTCGTTATATATAAATATATTCATAAGGATTGTACTTGTCGCTGACCTTCTGTTTTGATACCAAGTCTTAACTTGAGTTTCCGAGAGAGACAGTGCATCGGCTACATCGCTACGATCCGCCACGCTTAAATATTTTTGACAACGGAATTTTCTTTCTAGATAAGCAAGTTGAGCGTGTGTGAAAGCCGTACGTCTTCTCCGTGGCTTTCTTCCACTGGGTGGACCGCTAGGGGTACCGCAAGATTTACCGGACGTTGCCGGACCTGGTGGAGGCGAGAGAACAGGTGGTGGACTCCCTAGTCGTGTGCAAGGACTACTGCCGGGATCGATTGTATCCTCGGAATCCGAATGAACGGCCGAATCATCTTCAGAATCTTCTGTAAATATCAATTTGAAGAAACGTCGTTGCCTTGTCGTTTTAACCGATAGTACAAAGTGCAAGTACAATTTGTACGAACAGTTGTCTTGTTAATTTGACAGATTCGACTCAACGGTGAAAGCCTATTATCGAGACAATGCCGAACGAATCGAAATCGATTTACTAACCTCCCTAGTTCATGGTAAACGATCTCAATCAAGATCCTGTGGTGTAGTGCAACGATTGACCAATAAAACTGGAAAACGCTGCGGGACAAAGTAAGCGACGGCAGAAATTTGTGGACTAACGAATCCTAACGAGTCACTTCGCACCTAAAACCATCTGTAGGATCACCCCTAACAGGGCGACACCCTATAGGGTGGATCGTCGTTTCTCGGACCCCCCAGTAGTGGATAAAAATAATAGAAGAGTCCTTAGGGGGTATCTTTTAACGAGAATCCCGACGGTAGTGCACGCGACCGACTCGTGTTTCGTATATAAAACACTAATAATCTATCAAAATTCATTTTTTTTTTAATTTTTCTTTTAATGACTGTTAAATCTTTAACAAATCTTCGATCATTCTAGAGGTCAATGTAAGTTGAACAAAATTTCCTATCAAACTAATGACACCTATACCTTATCGATATTGTCACGATTAACTAGTCATATTTTTATATTCTTTTTTTTGTAGATCACCTACCTTGAACTCTATCCGCCAGAACGTCGCCCAAAAGATCTCTTATCAAAAAGGACTTGTGTTCTTGCATCATCGTCACTGATGAATCGACGCAAACCAATTTTGAAAACTAAATAAGCACTCGAGTATAAGAAATAATTAATTACTTTCCGTATCCGCGTTATCACCGATTAGTCTATGGAGCCGACTTTCATGCTATCGTACGGACGCACGGCATCGTTCTGCGTCGACCGCGAGCACGGGGATGACCGGATGTATCTGGCCGACGTTTCACTGTCGTCATCGTCCTAGACATTCTTGTCGTCTTCGTCGTCGTAGCCACGTTGCAGGCGAAGGCGAGTCGTTGTAGGAGGCGGTGGCTTACTCGATAAAGTTTGGATAGGGCGAGGGGTACTACAGCATTCATCGTCTCTCCAAGTCCTGCCACCCCCTTCGAATTAATCCGCCCGTTTATTTTGAACGGGCAGCCTAATGCCCGCGCGATTTCGCAGCCATTTTGGGGGTGGAGGCGCCACCCGCGAGCCCCGCGCATTCCCTCGAAAACAGTTCGCACCGGCCCTTGCCATTGGTCGGTTGTACGGACGAGTGAGGGACGAAAAGTGTCTTCCGAGTGATGCCATTGGGTGGATAAACGAACCCTGCGCGGAAGAAGGTTGGTTCTCTCCCTCTCCGTCATCCTCCATCCCCCTTCCTATACCTATCGCTTCGCTTTCCTTTTGTATGCATTCAGACGAGAACACAAGGTATATAATAGGGCTCGCACGAGTTGGTAAGGTAAGGACTACCAAACGTGGAGCCGCGTCGACTAACGGAGGTGGGCTGATAGGGGAGGAAGTAATTGGCAAGCGATTACCGTAGAAGGAGAGGAGCAAATTGGATGTGAAACGTTTCTGTAGCTTTATTATGATGCAGTCTTGTTCTATCTGAATTTCAAACTTATCTCGTATTCTTTCTCTTTTTTTTTTTTACCGTCGCCAAACTCTTTCAAATTTAACGAGACAGTCACTGCGCGAGGAAAAAATCGGTAAGATAGACGGCAAGCTTCAATTTATTAGCACCTTTTACAAAACGTAATTCGATCTTAATGATTTTTTTCTTTTAAATTGTTTCTTCTACAAACAAGACTGAGTAAGATTGAAAAAAATTGTTCTTCATAATCGAATTCAATTAGACTAATGATCTTCAACTTTTGTTATAGACATTTCATCTCCGTCAATTCATAATCCAAGAAGAAGAGATCATCACCAATCATAAAAATGGTATAAAGTCATATCATCTTGTAATTTTGTTTTTTCTTTTTTATTATACACGTAACCGTATCGATTACTCGAGTCGAATATCTAACGTTTTATGTTTCGGAATAACTCAAATTGCGATGATATCGTAACGAAGTTGATTTATTTGCATGGACCTCGAGAAAGGGATAACGTTAGGAGTTCCAAATGTAGGAGAGATAGATGTGCACCATATTTACATAAATACATCCCTCGCTGTTTGGAGTTTCCTCCTCCGTATCTACCTCCCCTTACCCTTTGGAGGGGTAGTTTGTGAGCGTAAATATGCATGATGCATGCACTCACAAATCCTCAAACCGCCTACTTTCTCAGCCGCCTCTATGCTCTTCTACTATTTCTCTCGCGGCCCTGGGCTCAACAGCACCCTGTTAGTCTATTCAATGCACTACACTACTTAACTTTTGTAAGCGCCTACACATAGAATATATCTACATAGATTTACTCTCGTATATATATTTTATATTTTATACGAAATCGCATTCGTTGAAAACGATAAAAATACGAAAATATGACGATGAAATCAACGACGCGTATATATAGATAGACGGTATATATCTCGAACTTATCGATTATTTAACCGTATTGACGTACTCTGTTCGTTTGTTACCGTCGCAGACAATACGTTTTTATTAGAAATTTTTTTCTCTCGTCTCACGTAAAAAAGATCTTCCTTTCTAAAGTCACATCTTTCTCGAATGCATTTGTTTTAATTATTCTTTATACGACATTGTTATACCGTATCGACACCTGTAAAGTCCTCCTCGTGATGTCGAGCAGTGAACACGATGGATCGGAACGCCTTTCTGAATTCATTAGGATTAACGTATGCAGGAGATTAATTCAAGGGGCGGCAAAGCGGCTAGGCGTCTTCTTACCGGGCGCAGAAAAGGGCGCCGAGAACACCGAAAAGAGGGGAATAAATGAGTGATAGAAGACAGAACGAGAGTTGGGTAATGTTGAAGATGAAAAACAAAGGGCATCTCTCTTATCGTTGAGAAGCCATATCGTTTATCGTCAATGTGTTATTTAGAATAATTTGCAAATTAATTATTTAACCAGCGCGGGATATATTAAATTTCATACAGATAAATAATCAACGATAGTATTCTTCAAAGGAGTAAAGATATCTAATTTTTTTTTGTAAATTTTTAATCTACAGAATCAATACCAATGTATATCTCGGTTGAATCAGGTCGTCTAATGGCACCTAATACAGCATCGCACCCTTAAATTGGATGTTTTGCGAGGGGAAGATTCGTGTATGTGAAACTCGTTTTATTATCGCATCTGTCGTGATCCGAACGAAGCTAAATTGATGGAAGTAAGAAAAGAGGGCGGTACGTAGTATTAGAATTGGCTTCGAATCATCGTCCCTTTTGTCGGATGATCGTTATCTTGACAATTTTCTTCATCTCTATTCTAATATAATTTGCGGTATTTTCTTTTGTAAATGAATAGAATTAATGTTAATTATTGCAAGTTGAACGAAATTAAAAAAATTTTGAAATTAAATGTTTCTCAGAGAATCACCGTCGTGAGGGGGGTAAAAATACAATAATTTAGAATTTTCAGTTTATTTTGACAAAAAAATGTGGAACGCTTCACGATTTTGCGTGTCATCCTTGCGCAGGGGCCATGCTAATCTTCTCTGTATCGTTCCAATTTTAGTATATGTACTGCCGAAGCAAGTACATTAGGGTTGCTCAAGAAGAGTAATATATAGAAATCTATCCGATATACAGCGCTTGCGAGAAACCTTGTATGTACAGTATCGTTAGGCGCCATCTAGTGGAAGAATTGTGTGATATCCACAGGTTTAGCTAGGAAATTTTCGTTAGTATAGATCACGAGACGCATTCTTATTGATAATCTTCGATAAGAAATAATGAAGTTAAAATATCAAGTACACAAAATGGCGTTAAATGTTATCATTTACGAATTAAAGGACATTCTATTTGTTTCATCGTTTTATTGGATCATTTATGACAGATATTACAGAATAATCCATTTTATAGCTATTTGTCTGTATTGTTTTTTTTTTATTATTGTAATTTTTATAGTTGTAAATTTATAATCAGTTTTATGTTATAAAAGGTGATAACGTTCAAGTAGAAATATTTGTAAAAATCGATGACTCGATAATAACAGTGCCGGCCATGGCGATCGTTGCCGTGAATTGATATATACAGATAAAAAAAGAAATTAAAAAAACAGTGAAGAGGATCACGGTAGAACGATTTAGAACAGTGATAGGCAGAGAGCAAGGATCAAATCGCGAGGCAAAGAACTTCGAAGCCGTTAACAATCACGGCAAATATGAAATCCATTGACGTGCGACCGTGCGTATGAATATAACTGCGGATACGAATATTTTGTGGATGGTTGTAATGTACAGTCTTGTGTGGTAGTAATGAACAGGACCCTCCGAGCTCTAAATATGCATGTGCACGTTCTTCGACTTGCATTTTTCTTTCGTAATTCAAGAGGTCCGTAAAGTTTTTGCTCTTAAACATTATTTTTAATTTCTCCAAGTTACAATATTGCTTTGCGTTTTATTAAAAAAAAGAACCATGGGATAACAGAAAAGTTACATCATTTTTTAAAGAGTCTCTTTAAATTGATTTAATTAAATTTAACAATTTATCCATTGTTTCGGTTTTATATTACCCGATCGCAAAATTTGTGTATAATAACAATTTTTTTTCTTAGAGATAATTTCATTTGGTGCGATATTATTTCTGCACTGTGCACGTTACAGAAGGGATGATTTTAATGTAGTTTTTATTTCAACAAACCAACGTGATATTATTATTCGAGCAATACGATGTTCCTTGAAAAATGACGAGCAGATAGAAAAGTTAACAGTGTGTCTGTTCAATCCATTTCTACAAATCCACGAATTAAGCGAGGAAAAAAGGCGCGTATATGCGGCCCCTTACCTTTTCTCCTATATACCCGTATTCATTCGAATTTTTTTTCTTTTCACTGTCTTACCACGTTTATGAACGGCTCTCTTTTATCCTTTATTTATCCAATGTCTCCGGTTAACAACGCGATGTAACGTCCTTAAGACGTCAAAGGGTAGGGGCTTCTTCTATTTATTATTATTATTATTATCCGCGAGTTTTGAAAAAGAAAATAATTACGATCCCGTCAATTTATTGCTAAGAGTACGAATCCACTTGATGAATGCAGTCTAGCGAATCACAATTCACACAGTCTGTTCTTTTCTTATAATACGTGAGTTGACAACTCGTTCTTCTAATATCACTGTCCTAAGAGGGATTTAGAAATAATGAAAAAAACATAATTAACAAGAATCTTTGACATAGCAAAAGTGTCATTGACTCGTTATTGAAAATATTAAACTTTTTTGTACGAGTATTTTTCTTCATATGTGGGAAACTGAATAAAAAATATCTGAGACGTTTCAAACGAATCGACTAAGTATGTTGCCTATTGTGCTTCTTTCTTTACAGAGAAGCGGAGACACTCTCGAAGGATGGTGGTTATGGGGAAAAAGAGTGCTTGAACACGGACGTTGGTCAGACTCCCGCGGTTCCAATTACGAGTGAAAGGCGGCCTTGTTCGTTCGTCTCCTATAACTGCGGACTCTTCAGGACTTCGTACGAGGCCCTCTTACCCCCATAACCACTTTCGAGTTTCGACACGCGTGTTTCCATGGCAAATGCTACCATTTCGTTGGATTTGATCGTCGCACTTGCTCGCTTATCGCACTACGAAATATTGCGACATTATGATAGTCAAATGTTTTCGTGGATTTTTCAAAGTTCATCCAGATAGGATTACGTTCAGTATACGCACGTAACATTTTCACGATAAAGTAACAATTTCAATATAATTATAATTACCTTGATCAGTTAACCAATGATACATATATTATTTTGCAGAACAAATATAACAGATATAAAATGTACACGTTATCACTGGAATCTCTACGAGGGAAACGATTATCCGATCTAATCATGGATCCCTGCTTTGGATCTAAGAGTCGGGTAATCAAGGGACGATTGCTATCACAAAGCTGCTTGATTGGCTCGTTTATGTTACGGTAATGCTCGGGACACTATGAGATGGTGTAGACTTTCCTCGATGAGAGAAGGGCTCTTGTATTCTCGTTAACGAGATTCCACGAGAATGATCGCATTCTTGTTACAAAATTAAATGAGAATTTCTCGTTTTTCGCGGTGGATCGAACGAAAAAAAAAAGCATTTTGATGGAATTTAATCACCGTATATATCCATTAATAGACGTCACTCGTCCAATTATCTAGTTTTATTTATTTAAAACGATTAACGATTGGATTGTTGTTTTTTCTTTTAATAGCTTCAACGGATTTCGATCTTTCACACGACCCAGAAACTTTTTTCACCGACAACGAATACATCAAAGCTCCTCTTTCGGTTTCAAGGTTGATCAAAGATCCCAGTCCAGGAGGATAATCGTCCCAGGAAAGCAAAGACGAGGGATGTGTCGTAGCGCGGTGTCGCCAAAGTCGAGAGGATTACTTGTTTACAAACGACAGTTGATTTGACAAAGCCGCGAGTCCATTTATACGAGTGAATATTACAAGGCGTAGTTGAGGGGTGGCTTGTTATCCGCTCATTGAAGTTAACCACGGGGCTAAGTGCGCGGAGGAGGGAGGGGTTGGTGCTCGTGGTAAGGAGAATACGAAGAGTAAAGGCTAGGTAAGCTGAAAGGGGAACCCTGCTGCTGCCGCTTCTGTTGGAGGGATGAAAAGTTGGAGGGAGGTTGGAGTGACGGAGAGAGTAAGAGGAAGAGAGAGAGAGAGAGAGCGGAGATAGAAGGGGGGAAAGAGAGAAGTGAAACGGCCAATGAGAGGCCAGATCGTTGCCGAGGTAACCGCGGGGCTTTCCGACGAATTATTCGACCGAGATTGAAAAGTTAGCGACGTGCGGTTTGAAGGAGTAAGAGGGGCAAGGAGAATTTCATGCCTTCATCCGGTCTATACGCCGTTGGTAGATGGAGAAGTAGGAAGGAATGATACCCTCAAGCGTCGCTTTCCCCCGAATCAACTAAACACGATGAATTAAGATTCATCTTCTTGCCGATATACCACTCGAATAGATTCGTCGATAGGATATCATAATCGAGTTTGCTTTCTGATCTATGATACCGTTCGTTATCATCACTAACATCTAACGATCTTCTTTACATAACGACAAAAATTAATGAGTTTATTTCGTTGAGACATATTTATGTTCCTAATGTAAAAATTATAATATCATTTCTACATATCCTTTAAGCGCATAGAATCAACGTGTGCATAAATGAATGATAGAGGAGATATATAGTCGTACGTTTTTACAGAGGTCTAAAAAAATTGACGCGATGTCGGTGACGGGTCAAGCGTGTGAGAGAGGACGCACCTGAAAATGTTTATTTCTGCATCCGCGTACACATGACGCCCGTCTACGTTGCTTACCGACTGGCAGGTACTCTGGAATTACCTGACACGTGCATAATTAATGCCTCTGACGAGGGTGCGACTCTCGCGTTGTACAGACACGCGCGCATCCTATTCGTATTATCTGTGTCAGAGAGAAATGAAAAACGGAGGGTTGATACGGAGGACGGGGAGAAAGACGGCGGAAGATGGAAATCGCGACTACAGAGAGAGAGAGAGAGAGAGAGAGAGAGAGAGAGGGGAAGAGGAGGAAATCGAGAAAGAGAGAGAAAAAAAGAGAGAGAGTGAGAGAGAGAGGAGGGACGGAGACGGGCTGTTGCGAGGATACGGAAAACTACGACGAAAGAGAGGAAGGAGGAACGATTCTTTCGAATGGACGATATGAGTGGAGAAAGTTGAAAGCCAAAGTTGTTGGATAACCGACGCGGAAACGCGGGATAATGACTACTTTTTCATATTTTAATTACGCAGTAATTAATTGAAATGTTTCCCTGTTCGCGAGGGCACTCGAGCAAAATGAGACGCGGGTGCTGCCTCGGCTGAGACAGCTTCGGCTATATTTTCTTCTTCTCCTGTCTCTCTCCCTCTCTCTCTTCTTTTTGTTATTCTTTTCCACTCTCTCTCTCTCTCTCTCTCTCTCTCTCTCTCTCTCTCTCTCTCTCTCTCTCTTTTCCTCTCTATCTTTTTTTTTCCTTCACCGAGGAAGCATTCGACCTCAGCAATAGACGACCGCAATTTTTTCATTTCTCTCCATTCTTTCGGCCCTTTTCGCAGAATTAAGTACGAGCTCCTTTGACGAGCTACATTTTCCCTTTTAAGCAATTCCATCGCGCCCGATTCTCTACTTGGCATCGATTTTAACGCGAGCCTATATATCCATCTACCTGAACAACATTAGTTACAAGATTTGGAATCTTTCTACATCGTTATTAATTATTCCTTCATCTTTCGTGAAAAACAAACCGTCCATTGAAACGAATAAATACGATTCGTTTTACAGATTTCCCAACGTGTAACACACACGCGCACACACAAACAGAGAGTGAATGCTGAATCTCGTCGAATCGAGCGCTGATATTGACTACTGCGAGTTACTCCACCACTAATACTACTATCCCTATTACTACTACTCTTCCATCTACGAGCGCTATTCTTTTGCATCCGGTTTGCTTGTTGTTTCATTTTCGCGACTCCCCTAGTTTACTCTACAGTGTCGGCATAACAATGAAAGCGAAAAAATCGAGAAGGAAATAAAGTGAGAGAAACGAGGTGGAAGGGAAAGTAAGAGATAGGTAAGGGGAAGGGAAGGGAAAGACGGGTCGCCCTTTTGTTAGCGAAGTTGTACGCTACGTGCAATTGTCTTCTCATTGTTTCAGCCATTGTTTCCGGTAACTCTTTCGCGGTAACGAGGAGGAACCTCAATTAGAACGGTTTGAGGACTTAAACGCCCAGAGGCTGCCGGGTTTTAAGAGGCAAGGATGCAGTAACGTCGACGTGGAAGCATTGTTTCTCCGAGCAATAATGCAAACGATACCCTAACCGCGTGAAAGACGTTGTGATTCTCTCTCTCTTTCTCTCTCTCTCTCTCTCTCTTAACACTCGCTGCTGCAAACTACGACATATCGTGAAATACGTATGTATATATATGTACGAATTTTTTGCATTGTCTAATGCATTTGAAGTATAGAATAGATTAATTATTGAAAAAAGATATTAAAGATAAAAGAATGAAGAAAATTTTTTCGTTTCAGATTTTATCCAAGACGTATTTGTACGGACTTTATGCCTGGATAGAGATCAACTCTTACAGTATTCATTTACGAGCACGATAAATAACGAAAACAGGATCTCTTCCACCGACGTTTGGTGTCCTGATTGAAAAGAAAGTTTGTACTTTGAAGCTCAATATGGTAAGTCATGTTATCGCTTAGTCGTTAATTAAGTTATCCCAAATTTATATCCCTTTGTCAAACAATGAACACGATTTATGAGGCTGAGGGATAAAAATAATCCTTTTGTTGTTATTACAAAGAAGGATTCATAATCGTAAACAAAAAAAATAATATTAAATAATTAACAACCTTAAATTATGAGTATACATTTGTAATTAAATATTTTAAACATACGTATATCGTATATACAGTGTATAGAGAAATGAAATCTTTATTTGTTGCGGAAAATACTGAGATATATGCTTGGAAGCTTGGTTGTATTGGAAAATGAAATGGAGTATTGAACGACAAGGGGAAAAAAGAAAAATAACTGGCTTTGAATATATGTTTGTTGCAGTATACGCACGACCACCAATCGAACCTTCCGTTAGCCAAACGAATATCGGGAATTTTTTTCGGGAGGATATATGCTCCACTTTATGATCGCCTGTGATTCGCGACTAGAATTAAGATTTACAGAAGACGCAACCACGTCGATAGTGTTCAATAAAATAAAATAAAAATCGTTCGATGGGTTTCTTTAAGTAATCAGTATTTTAAATAACTTGGAATATTTCGAGGTATAAAGGGGCATATAAAAGTGTAACGATCAACAGGGGCAGAGGGATTTAATCGCACTCGATTTATCTTTTTTTCTTTTATAACTTTTCCTTTAGCTTGTTGACAATTTTTTGTTTTTTAAGGTCCAATCTTCTCAAGGAAGAATATCTTAATCTTTATTTTAAGGAGAAATTGAGGAAACACCTCGGCGGTTCTAAAGGTGACAGGATTGAATACATTTCAGGTGTATGTCAGCAGTAACCATAAATCATCTGGAGATCCTGTTACCCTGTCGTAGCGAAAACGCCAGGGGTGGCTTTCGGAGTACGAAGGATACAAAATCGAGGAGAGTTCCTCCTGGTTACGTTTCTGAATTATAGCTCCCTGGTGTTGCAAATGCTTCTGGCGCCACTCTCTTGACGAATGACAGGACATTGACGAGCACGAAAGGGAAGAAGGATACGAAGGAAAATCGAGAAGATAATCGCATGGAAAGATGTTATACGTCAGAGGAGCGAGTTTTTCTCTACATGAGGTCCTGATCTATAGAATATTTTCCATACGACGAGAGCATTTTTAGTTCTCTATCACGTTAAAAAATATTCTATCTTATGGTATCCTGATACACCGAATATTTCTGGGGAATAAATTTGTTCTAGAGGGTCAATAAAATGTGAGGTTACGGGAAATGGAATGTATAGCAATACGTCAACGGTTTCGTTTTTTCTTTTTTTTTTTTTTTTTATTGCATGAATATTCAATAAACGAATCGGTGATCTATTTGTCCCGATTATCTATATAAAATATTTGTCGCTAATTCATACAAGCCTAATAACTCGGCGATATACCGATATAAATAATGTTTTTTTTTTTGTCTATTCATATGATAATTATAGAAGATGTTTCTTCTCTGGAAACATATATTCGTGACATTTGTTGGAGATAGGCGCACAGCGTTGGCAGGATGCGTATTAAAGATCATGGATACATTTTCACCATCGATCCATTCGCCTTATTGTATCCTGATATCTACGTTTGCTATGGCTTTTGAAGTCCTTTGATAATTTTAGAAATCCCGTATATACCTTAGTATAGTGTATTATCAAAAAGCGTATAACAAGTCTCTTAATTAATACATTTTATTTAATAATTGTGAATCTTGTAATCCAATTCATTTGGCTTGCTCTTTCTCTCTCTCTCTCTCTCTCTCTCTCTCTATTAGCTTCGTGATATCGTTAAAATATTTCTATATTTATATCAAACGTTATTTCTAAGTATCGGTAAGCTCTAAATCTAATTGATAACGATATGCATTAGAAGTGATAGTACTATAGTAAAATGATAGAGGAACGGTAACCTTCTGAATAGTGCTAGTATCCTAACATCTTGGAGATTCTCCACGTGTTAGTTTCGAGTTTGATTCACGTCACCTATTGTACACCATATGTTATTGCTTTCAAAGATGTGTTCGGATAGGTCGAATTTTCTCGTTAGGACTAGTATTATCCGTGCAAGGCTATTCTTCGTTTCGATGGTTTCCTAATTACTTGAAAACAATATTCTATTCGGTGTAATGTCAAGTTTTATAACGGTGATACTAATGTTCGAAGGGCGCATTTGTTAGGATTACATCCCTTTGAGCAGGTTTTACAGCGGAATAACCAGCAGGGCTCTATGAGTTCTTGATCTAGAAATATGCCTCGCGTTTGAGGCAATTTATAATAGGGAGGAAAAGCTTTATTGGAAAAGCTTCATACAACGCGATGTAGAGACTTTATTTAACAAAATCTCATTTTATTCGAATGCATGTTATTTGTTCAGTGTAACAGTTTTATTTTTAAACTTTGAAAATTCATTAACTTCGTATTCCGATGTCGATACAGAAATAATTAATAGTAAGATTTTTATTTATACGTATGAATTCGTAAATAGAGTAGATTTTCTAGATGTTTCAGAGTTATACTTTATAAAGTAATTTTAATAAGTCAGTTGAAAAATAATGTAAAGTATGAATAAAAATGAAAATTATTTAGTTGTGCAACAATCAATTTACATAATCTCGAGAGAAAATAATTGATTAAATTATTTTCAGGAAAAAAAAGAACAAAATAATATTTTGCTTTGTGATATATATATATATATATATATATATATATATATATATATATATATATATATATATATATTTAACCTCCATATATATATATGAATATATATATAGAGGGATTAAAATTCAAGTCAAATCCTAAATTACTTTTGTCTTTCAATCGAAAGAAAACATCACAGGAAAACAGGCTATCGTTCCGATTTCCTTCATTTCCTTCAACTACGAAGGTTACCTATATATATATATATATATATAACGTCGAGTGACGTTACGAAAACGGGATGCTTCGCTTGCCAGGGTAGTAGAATCACTAAGGAACGTGCTTTTCCTCACTGCACCCTCTTCGTACATGTATCGAGAATATATATACGAATTGATTTATGATATCACTGAAAGGTAGTCGTATAAACTGATGCATCGTTAAAATTAAAATAATTAAGCATTATTATTTAATGCCTTCTTATACATTTAATTACTCTCTCTCTCTCTCTCTCTCTCTCTCTCTCTCTCTCTCTCTCTCTCTCTTTCTCTCTCTCTCTCTCTCGTTTTCTCTCTTTGTGCTAATTTTATTATTGTAGTTGAAAAATATAGAAAAATATATAATTTATATAAAAGTATATTTAAATTCAGGTGGCATTATCTTATCAAAAATACTTATATCAGGTTCATCCTCCTGATTATATTCTACGTCACATGAATCAATCACTGGTATTTGCCTTGGCTGTCTAGGTTCGCTATATATCTTTGATCGCATCAAACAACCCTCCACGCTTTCTCTGACTGATCTTTCATCGGTACTTCCATCGATTATAAAAGCAGATTCACCGGCATATTTTAACATTTCTTTGACGTTATCATCGTACTCGGATATCTAAAATCACAAAACAATTTCTTGCATCGATAGTTAAGAAATATGAAGATACGATCTTATTGCATTTAATCTTACTTCCTTTGCGACAACATTAATATAATCGTCAGGGTGTACGCCTAGTTCACAGTTAGAGCTTTCGTTGTTGTCATCATTCGAAGTAATATTATGCTTACTTCCAGTGAAAACGTTGTATCGGCGATTTAAAAGTCTCTCCTTACGTATTTCCGCACTAACTTCGACAAAAATTATCCTGAAAAGTTTCTATTCGTTATTCAAGGGAATGACGTTACTCTAGAATCCGAGTATTATACTTATTTGGGGGTGTATCGATCATATCCAAAAGTTTAAAATCTTCTACGGTAATTGGGTAACTCGTTAGAACCCATCCTCTATTTAAACATTCAGGTCTATTTATGTAGTTCTAGATTGAACACACAAGAGCGATTATAAATTATAGAATAATTTAATATCGTGTATAGGATGAGCCAAAAGTTCCCTATCTAGTTCAACAAATTTCTATACAATTTTAAAAATCGATTACTCTTTTTTTCCATAATCTTTAGGTTGTAGTTTTACAAGGTAGACTTAAAGTTTTACAATTCGAGAAAAAAGTGAGCCTAAAACGTTTCGAAAATATATAATTGTTTTTTGAAATCCACTAAGTATTTTTAATTTATCTAATGACTTTTGGCTTATCCTATAGTTATTTAAATATAGTAAACAATTATTTACGTCAATGATTTCTATTCTTATTTCAGGGGTTGGTTTTTGTCCCCATCTATGTTCAAATGATTGTAATATTTCACCTAAAGGTGTTTCTTGGAGATTTACTTGTTTAATAATGTAATTAAAGTCCACTATAAAATTAATAATTGTTTTTCAAAGTTACCCACAAGTTTTTTTTTTACAAGTAACTCTTATCGATTTTTATAAACAATGTACCATGTATAAGATCGAATCTTTTCGTAAGATACTTGGCTAAAGTACGACATCCTGAACCTCGAGAACCAATTAGAACAATTCGAAAAAGAGAAGGTGCTCCGGAATGTTTTTTTATTTTCGTTAATGCTATGCAATCCTTTCCCAATTCTTCGATCGATCTAATACCGATTTCGATCTCCTAAACGTGTAAAGTATTAAATAAGAATTTACAAATTATTTTTTAAGAAGTAATAATTTACAATTAAACAATTGGCATAAGCTTCCCGTAGTCCACGAAGATTCTTTTTATACTTTTGCATTTCCACGTTGTTAATATTATTGTGTGTATCATTATTGTCAAGATGATAATTAGAAATCGTCTGTTTAGAAATATTCTTTTTAACTAAAAAAAAAAAAAATAAAAAATAAATAAATAAAAAAAAAAAAGTCGATTATTAAAGGCAAATAGGATAAATAAATACGAATATAATACTTCACCTAATTCATTTGGCGTTATGATTTGAAAAATATGTGTGGGTATTATGCCAAGCCGTTGAAAAGCTCGAGCTTCTTGCTTCGTTCTAGGAACGTCTACATGAGTAAAACCATCCTTTTTTCACTCTATATACATTTATTTCTTATTAATATTTTAAAATTAATCTTAACAATTGCATGTACCAACTAAAATCCAACCGGACTTGTGTAAAGTACCCGTCTTTAATAATTTCCTCATATTCATTGCCAGAGATTCAGATTCGTTACATAAACATACGTTCTAAATTAGATTAGAATTATTGATAAATTTCAGAAAAAAATTTCTCTTTAACACTTGATTTTTTTACCTTCTTTTTAATTATGTTTTCACGAAGATCTTCGAAAGTGATCGGGTGAAGTCCTAGTTTTTTTTGAAAAAATTTCGCCAAGGCCATTTTGTCTATGAACATAATTCACCGAATAATTAATATTATTTCGTGTATATAATTACCAAATTATTTCTCACCAAAATCTGGAGGTGCTAGAAGAATAATTCGCGGAATATCGCGTTTTCGTATTGCATGTGCTAAACATTGTTTCATATAAAGAATATGATCATTCGGTTGATCAATTATTAATTGTTTAGAAAGTTCCTGTAACATGCTTCAGTAAAATATAACTAGTTTTTAATTAATGCGTAAACAAATAAATAAATTAATAGATTTGATTAATTACTTGAAAAAGTTCATATATTTTATACTTTTCCAAATAAGCTACAAAACGTGGAGGTATAGAAAGTGGTCTCTTTATTGCATCCACGAAGTCGGACATTATTGAAATATGTTAATTTTAAAATTCTAATAATAAACTTGACAATTAATGCCAAAGATTTTTTATAATAACGTAATGAAATGAAAATCGTGATATCCTATTATAACGATAATCGCAGTAATGCAATTCGAGATACGCACTTGCATATGTCCGAATAAGAAATAAGTTCATTCAGATTTCAATTGGATCGGTTGCATATTTTTTTTCTAATATCCTTATATATATATATATATATATATATATATTTGTTTAGGTGTTAGATGGCGCTATGAGCCTTTCTGCTAACTTTATTGCATTGCCGTAAAAAGTAGGACGAAAAAGTAAGGTTAAATCCACGCGGTGCGTGCAAGTCGATCAGCATGTCAAAGCCCGATAAGGAATTCGATGTTACCAAGAAGCTTTCGAACATGGAAATCGAGGAAACGGGTAAAAAATTAACGCATAAAGAAAAGAAGAAATTAAAAAAACAACAAGAATATGAAAAAACGATGGAAATGTTAACGAAGCCTGGTGGCCAGGGTCATAGTGAATTAGAATCAAATTTTACGGTTTCACAAAGTCAAACGCAACAACGCGGTAATCAGCAATTAGAAAATGCAGTGGATATAAAAGTTGAGAATTTTAGTATTGCTGCAAAAGGAAAAGAATTATTTACTAATGCTAGTTTGCTAATAGCCCAAGGCAGACGATATGGCTTAGTAGGACCAAATGGGTATGTAAGTTCTCATATTTAATTTTAGTGTGTATCAACCTTTAAAATGTATCATGTATTGTGTAAATATTTTTGTAGACACGGAAAGACTACTTTGCTTCGGCATATTGCAAAAAGAGCCTTTTCCATTCCTCCTAATATAGATGTATTATATTGTGAACAAGAGGTTATAGCTGACGATACTCCAGCTGTAGAAGTTGTGTTGAATGCAGATATTAAATGTAAAGAGTTGCAAATGGAATGTAAAAAACTAGAAGAATTAATTGAACAAGGAGATAATACAGTTCAAGATCGATTGCAAGAGGTAGTAATTTATTTTATTTGTTATCTTATTGTATGTTAATTAGTAGCATAATACATGCTGATATATTTTAAAGGTATATGAAGAATTAAAAGCCATTGGTGCTGATTCTGCAGAACCACGTGCTAGAAGAATTTTAGCTGGTTTAGGTTTTAGTCGTGCTATGCAGGACCGTGCCACCAAAAATTTTTCTGGTGGATGGCGTATGCGGGTTTCTTTAGCAAGAGCATTGTTCGTAGAACCTACTTTGTTGTTACTCGATGAACCAACAAATCATTTAGATTTAAATGCTGTGATTTGGTTAGATAATTATCTACAAGCATGGAAGAAAACATTACTTATTGTATCGCACGATCAAAGCTTCTTAGACAATGTGTGTACAGATATAATTCATTTAGATCAACAAAAACTATACTATTATAAGGGAAATTATAGCATGTTCAAAAAGATGTATGAGCAGAAGAGAAAAGAAATGATTAAAGCTTATGAAAAACAAGAAAAACGCCTTAAAGATCTTAAAGCTTCTGGTCAAAGTAAGAAACAAGCAGAAAAGAAACAAAAAGAAGTGCTTACTAGAAAACAAGAAAAGAATAGAACAAAAATGCAAAAGCAAGAGGAAGATACTGGTCCACAAGAGTTATTGCAGAGGCCCAGAGAATATATTGTTAAATTTAGTTTTCCTGATCCACCTCCGTTACAGCCACCAATTCTTGGTCTTCACAGTACGTAAATAATATTGATAATATTTTCATTTGCATATCTCTAATCTAAAATATTTTATTTTAGATGTAACATTTGCATATGAAGGACAAAAGGCATTATTTATCGACGTCGATTTTGGTATAGATCTAAGTTCTAGGATAGCTATAGTAGGTCCAAATGGTGTTGGTAAATCTACATTTTTAAAATTATTAATTGGAGAATTATCTCCACATAAAGGAGAACTTATAAGAAATCATCGATTGGTAAGTTTAAAATGAAAAATATTAATATGACTAAATTATAACATCTCAATTTTTTTTTAATAGAGAATAGGTAGATTTGATCAACATTCTGGAGAACATCTTACTGCTGAGGAAACTCCATCGGAATATCTTATGCGTTTATTTGATTTACCATATGAAAAGGCCAGGAAACAACTTGGTACATTTGGACTTAGTTCTCACGCACATACAATTAAGATGAAAGATTTATCAGGTGGACAGAAAGCACGTGTAGCACTCGCAGAATTGTGTCTCAATGCACCTGATGTCGTCATTCTTGATGAACCTACAAACAATTTGGATATAGAATCCATTGATGCACTTGCTGATGCAATAAATGAATACAAAGGAGGCGTTATCATCGTATCGCACGATGAACGTCTTATCAGAGATACTGAATGTTGCTTGTATGTAATAGAGAATCAACAAATCAATGAAATTGACGGAGACTTTGATGATTATAGGAAGGAATTGCTTGAAAGTTTAGGAGAAGTTGTAAACAATCCAAGTATAGCTGCAAATGCTGCTGTTTTACAGTGATAGCTATAATATAATTTTCATGGAGGAAAATATTTTCTAAGCCAAATGCATCTTCGCTCTTCCGAGTAATATTGGGGACAAGAAAAATTGTGCTCTGATAAAATGAAGCATTTAAATCTAAGCTTGCTCGTGCAATAAAAAAAGTAGTGTACGAGGACTCAACTTTTGTATAATAAACTTCTTCCATGATTAATGTAAAAAATAAAGATTGTTTACGATTATATACATTTTTTTTTTTTTATATGTATATATATTAATTTTTGAGATAATATTAGGTAAAAAGTTAGTTTTTATTATATTATTTTTGTTAAAATCAAAAAAGTCATAGTAAATATTTATTCTTCATACTAGATTAAAACATTTAGATTACATTAAAAAAATAATTTTCTTATTGCATCATCTATTTTAATATTCGAAAGTTATCGTCTTCGGTAGTTACAAGAATCTACGATAGATGGCGGGATTACAGTGCGTGCGACCGGCGGCGCAATGTTCTCTGCCAAAAAGGGCAGACGAGTGATGTGAAAATTGTCAAATATTTTGTGCGAGATCGTATACCACTGTGAGATTAAGCGTGTAAGGGAATCTTAACGATGTCCAGTACTCTAGAGAATAAAATATTAAATTTGCAAGAGCGCCTTCGTGCGGAAAATGAATCGAGAGATAGGGATAGGCAAAGCAGCGAGATTGGCCCAGGAACGGGTCTGCAACCGTCATCGTCGGGTTCTGCTTCAAGTCCTGCCGTACGCAGACCAAAGCAACGTAAGATATAACTAGGACTAACAACTCGAATAAAAATAGCTTTTGTTTTTTCCAAAAAGTTTTCGTCATTTAAAAGTTCAATTTCCGTGCTGTTTTCCTTACAGAGGTTATGTTGATCATTACGTTTCTGTTGACTTTGCGACTAATGTTTTTCAATGAACATTTTACAAAAAAAAAAACGTTTAAATATTTTATATAAATCGTTGACGATAATTATAACAAATACAAGTTGTAAAAAATCACCTTTTAATTCCACATAATCGTTTCAATTTGCCTGAAAATGCAATACCAGTGTTCTTTAAATTATGTGCATAAAATGAATGTGTATGTCAAAGTATATAAACACTTAATTTTACATTTGAATATCATTGAAACACTGTTACAACTGTTTAATATTAATCGTTATGTAATCAGACTTTAAAATTGTATGTTACTAGAACAAGGAATTTTTTTAGTTATGATTATTTCTGTTAATATAGTTGGCGAAATGGGTACCCCAACCAGATTAAGAAGGCAGCTGGATCTGCCAGTATCACAAATGGTACCTCCAAAGAAGCATGACAGTGAATTTGAATCTAAGTTGCAAGAAATAATGAAAATGAATGGTATTCTAAATATAAATGGTCAAAGATATCAAACAGAAATGAAAGACTTAGAACATCTAGGAGAGCTAGGTAATGGTACTTGTGGACATGTTGTGAAGATGAGGCATAAACCTAGTGGAGTAGTTATTGCAGTAAAACAAATGAGACGTTCTGGAAATGCAGAAGAAAATAAAAGAATTATAATGGATTTAGATGTTGTATTAAAGTCTCATGATTGTCCATATATTGTACAATGTTTGGGTTGTTTTATTACCGAATCTGATGTTTGGATTTGTATGGAATTAATGGCAACATGTTTGGATAAATTATTAAAAAGAAGTAGGCAAGCCATACCAGAAGATTTCTTAGGAAAAGTTACAGTAGCTGTAAGTTTATTAAATTTTCATAATTAAAATCATTATCTTATTCACTTGTTATAAATTAAATCATTTATTTTGTAGACAGTGAAAGCCCTTTCGTACCTGAAGGAAAAGCATGGTGTAATTCACAGAGACGTAAAACCTAGTAATATTCTTCTTGATGAATCAGGAGGAGTAAAATTATGTGATTTTGGTATATCTGGTCGATTAGTTGATAGTAAAGCAAAAACTAGGAGTGCAGGATGTGCTGCTTATATGGCTGTAAGTACTGTCCATTAGTTTATAAAAAATTAACAATTATAAGAATTATTTTAATAAGTAAATTTTATAACATATTTTCTCTGTACAGCCTGAAAGAATAGATCCTCCAGACCCAACAAAGCCAGATTATGATATACGAGCTGATGTATGGAGTTTGGGTATTACCTTAGTTGAACTAGCGACTGGTGTATTTCCCTATCGAGATTGCAAGACTGATTTTGAGGTATTTGTAAAAAAACATGTACACATGTAAAAAAAAGCATCTGTTTTCATAGAGCTAAAGTCATTAGAAAAAATTTTTTTCTATCATATGTACAAATGTTTTCATAGGTATTGAGCAGAGTGGTACAGGATGATCCTCCGTCCCTCCCTTCAGATGCACCTTTTTCTAAGGAGTTTCGAGGTTTTGTCAGTTGCTGCCTTACAAAAAACTATAAACATCGACCCAAATATCATAAACTTATGGAACATCCTTTCATACGCAAGTATGATGTTTCCCAAGATGAAGATACAAATTCTTCTTTATCTAATGCTGGCTGTCAATGGTTTGGTAGAGTTATGCGACAACTGGAACCAAGGTTAGCATTACTGTTTAAGGAACTGTAATTAAAATTAATTAAATGATATAGTATTAAACATAAAAGCAAATATTTCTAGTTTACATCATGTGATAATAATTTACTCAAAGACAGGCTACGTATAAAGATTTTAAATAGTTTTAAATATGGCATGAGTTTCCCAACTAATATAGTAATTATTTGGTTTGGTTTGAAAATAACCGGGTATTGCATTTTGCATTGGTTTACAAAAATGTTAACATGTCTTAGCATTGACTAAAAGTCAGTGGGTAGGTATTTAAACAGCTTCAAAAGTGATGCTGTGTTTAAAAATTGGGTATTCATCGGATAATAGTATTTATACAATTATCTTTGAGTCTTACCAAACGACATTTTAAACCTTTCCGTACATTACGATTAAAAGTATGCGTGCGTGTTGAATTGTGTTACAGCGTTGAGCTTGAGGGAGGCAGCGCAGCGTAGCATTCCCGCTCTCTCGTCCCTACCCTTTCTTCCATTTTCCTCAAAAAACTACCAAAAAATTCCAAAAAACTTAAAAAAAATACACCTCAAAAATCCCCAAAAGTCTGCCCAATTTTCATTTCGAGTTGTTTGGTTTGTGCACGCGACAGTTACACACCCCACCCTTCAACCCCCACTCATGGTAAGCATTCTTTTTATTTATTTCAATATTTATTTATTTCTATATTATTTAACTACTCGTCGGCAATGTGGCACACATCATTTTCCCCTATACACAATCCATATATATTCAAAAAGTCTGATTGTAACTTTAATGATTCAAATTTTACTTTCTTTTCTTTTTTCTTCTTTTCCTTTTCTTCTTTTTTTTTTTTTTTTATCCACCAACATAATATTTCTCAAACACAGAGTTACAGATCTTTTGCGAAAAGCGCGAATAGTCCATACAATCTGGAACCTTATCGGAATTTCCTCCATCCTCATCTGTGTTGCATGAAATTTGATTAATGCTCTAACTTTTATTAACTTTATATAGACTTATAGTTCTTTTACAGATTTCAAGATGAAATATAGACGTATATACAATACAATTTTCATGGATAATAGTGGCACTTGCCACTTTTCGGGGAGTCTGCGTATTAATGAATTAAGGACTGTAAAAAATTGAGAAAGTTGATAGAGTATCATTCAGTTTCAGGTTGCCAGAGGGACAACAGCGAGTTACTGGTCATGTGTCCCTAAAACAAACCGCTCATTTGAGGGTACAATCTGAAATACCATCTTTCTTAAAAAGTAATACCACCAAAGAGACACAGAATTCCAGTTTTCTACCATTTCATCAAAGATCTAGTAGCGAAAATGGTGCGACTTATGTATCCTGTAGTCCATATGTGCTCAGACGAAAAGAAATTTCCAGGCCGTTCTCCCCGCCGATGAACAACGAAGTTCAACAGAGCGAATTGAATTATCAACGATCTTATTCACCTTACAGACAATCGATTGAACAAAATAAAGATTATGTCTTGAATCGTTGTTCCAATGGTCAAGGCAAATCAGAAGGAAGATCGTTTTCACCATATAGACAAGATATTAATATAACAGACTCAGGAAATAGACCGTATTCTCCTTACCACGGACGTTTCGAGGAACGAGATAGCAACAAGGATCGATGGCAGAACATTTCACGATCTTTGAGTCCTTTCGCACGAGATTATTCTCCTTGGCGGCGTGAGAATGTTGATCCCCCGGGTGTAATACAACCACCTTGCGAAAGTGGTCGATATTCCCCATTTTTACAGCAAAGACTCGGTCAGATTCCAACTGCACCTCAAACGCATCCACAAAGTCAGGATATATACGGTAGCCCTATGATCAGTCGTAAGAGGTTTGTACGATCACGTATATATTTAAAGCTTAATTAATCACACCTCTTATCGCTCGCCATATATTTTCATTATTATTATTATTATTATTATTATTAAAAAAAAATACAGGTTTCCTTCTGAACCACCTCCACAAGGCTCTCATTGTTCCACCAGTCCTCAATTATTAATATCACGTTTCGCACATCAATTGACACAAGAGCCAACCCCGTTAATGCCACCGACTCAGGGTGGATCGAAGGAGTCTGCAAAGAAACGTTTTGCATCATACGTTCGTCTTAGGCTCGGAAGTGATCGTGCTCCTTCACCGGAGCCACCGCCGAGATTGAGTCGCGGCGAATCTCCTCTTGCTTTGAGAAGGAATTTAGATCAACAATCTCCTTCGTTTTCTAGAAGGTGTAGTATCATGTTCCATATATGTATTGGATGAATTTAATAAATTTAACATCAAAACTAATCGGATCATTAAAGTATGCATATATGTATGTGTGTGTGTGTATATATATTTTTCTACAGGTACATCTCGCCTTCTCCACCACAACCTCCGCCTAGGAGATTGTCAGAAAGCAATTCAGTACCTGGCAGCCCTCAGCACGTACGTGCTCGTTTACGTTACACTCCTGAACCTCAAAGAAGACCTCCGCCACCATAACCCACCGTTAATATTAAATTTGATCCCTTATTGGTGCCATACACGAGAAACGTCGTTCGAGCGATCACGTGCGTCTAATATTGGGAGAAGGGAGGGAGGGAAGGTGTATCCGTACTTCAACGAGGAATCGCGTACAAAGAATTTGTCTTTATGGTGTTCTTACATAGTGTGTGGATAAAAAAAAAAAGTTAAAGAAATGAAAATCTTTAATACTCGAGCACCTCGAATTAATAAACTACTACGGTTAAAAGGGCTTGTGTTCTTCGAATCGTATACAGTTTATATATGGTGTCAAGGACCGTTCGTGTATATATATATTAAAAAAAAGAAAAAAAAAGAAAAAAGGAAAAAAAAAAGAGTAAGCTCCTTTCGTTATAAGGGAACGGTCTGTGAAACTAATCTTTGCACGGCTTTCATGACCATGACGTGTAACGTGTTGAACTACTCTCGATTGTCAATGATTCTCTTTATCGACATATATTTATATAGAAATGCAATACGATGTTCGACTTTTTATATCGCTTGTAAAAACATGAAAAAAGAAACAAAAAAAAGAAAAGGGAAAATAAGTTACTCTCGACATTTTTTTAAAGTCATTAATCATGAGGGAGGGGAAAGGGAGGGGAGGAAAGGGAGCCGCGGTTAAATCTACGTACGTATCGAACGCGTAAACCGTTCCTATCGCTCTTCGTTTACGCTTCTTTTTTGAAAACAAACAAACAAAAACATACGAAAGATATACGAGATACATAGGTTATTTGGGACAAAGACTGGTCTGCGAAAATCGCAATCGCTCTCTTTTTCCCTTGACGGCCTTGGAACGAGATACTCGTTAATCGAATAAACCCTCAGCGAATTTTTCCACGTTTTATTATCGTTTGTAATATACCAAATGAACTGCGGCCGTAGTAAGGAACGATATAAAAACGCAAACCAAATCGCAATAAGAAGTATCGTTCTAAACGGGGTTAAAGAAAAGAAAAAAAGAAAAAAAAAAGAATGTCCCGTGTAAAAAGGATGGCACAATTTTCGCGCCTCTGAGACTATAAAATTTCTATCTATGTATATTATTTAAGAGAGGCGTGTGTTTGGGCTAAGACGCGTTGTAATTATTCTTAATTAACATTTATTCATTAACTTCGTGTAGTCGACACGCGTAATTTTTACTCTTTGTCGCTTATTTGACAATGGAGGATCTGTTGCAATGTAAATAAACTTATATTTATACGAATCACGTAAAATTTTATTGGCTGGTAACTAGGTTCTTTTTTTTCCTTGCCATACATTTTCTTGATAATCACCTAACGTAGAGTATTTTATTTATCTGTTTCTTATCAATTTTCATAAACTACGATAACCGTTATCGAACTATTGAAAAGGCCTTTGAAGTTATACATATATATATATATATATATATATATATATATATATATATATATATGTATATAAATGCATATCATATTCAAAATACATACAAATACATACATCATTTAATCGCAATCGAAAAAAATGTTTCTTTTTCTTTAAATATTTTATTTTTCCTACGTGACACTAAATAATTATTTTAACGAACAAATTAACGTCACTAATTATATATTCATTCGAACGTATGTTGATACCTCTCCTATCCGTCATTCCTCAGTTTAAATTTTTCCTCGACATAACCATAAATTTCATTCATAAATATGTCCGATCGCAATAGTTACGGAATTAAAATACTTGTTTATAGAAAGTATCATGGAAATAAAAAAATAATCGCATAAAAAGATCGACCGCGAGATATAACGAAGATAATATCCAGGCATAAACTTCGTGCCGTGATATTTAATTTTCTTTTTTTTTAGAAAGAAAACGTCACATTATAATAAAATTAACATAAGCTGAAATATCGAATAGGGTAATCGAATAGAGTGAAGTATATTTCAAGCAGTTGGAATTAAAAATATGAATTACGACGGAAGCATTATGATATCCGATCTTTCCGTTTGCAACAATTAACGTATTAAAAAGTATTAACGATAGAAAGTAAAGACTCGTTTGTTTATTGGGTTTGTTTAGACGTACGATCCTTATAGATTGCCGGAAGTAGCGCCTTGATGTTGGTTAACAAGTTATTTATTAAGATAAAGGTTCGTGTTCTAGGATTGTTTTAAAAATAAATTCCTCGCTTGGATCAGCGCGTCCCTGAACAATCAATATGGCCTCCAGTTTTACTCGGGACCCGACAGTGCAGAGCAGGTTTTTCTCGAAATACCATCGATAGGAGCGAGTCGCCTTGAAAATAAATTAGCCAAGACGCTGACCGATTTGGTAATGCTCATTTTCGTAGTGATAAGAGGCATTCGAGTTACGGTGTTCAGTCAAAAAGAAATATCAAATGACTACAGTCTGTGCACATAGCGCGTAAGACATTACATATCATATATACTATACATATATACACATCTATATATATATATATATATATATAATATATATATATATATATATATATATATATATATATATATATATATATATATCACAGAACGGTGTGTATTCCGTCGATGAACCGATATTCGTTTCCGTTTCACGCACGTTTAACCGGTGCCATGCTGATAATTCATAGACATTCCAGTTAATAACCATTCTTTCCTGACTTGGATGTTTTGTGCATCGATCTTTCCGAACCTCGTGCCTTCGTATCACCGCGGCTTCTCTTAAACGACGCCATGTCCGAGTGTAAAAGTCAGGATGCCGCTACTACGAAAGAGGGTTGCCAAGAAGAGAGCGACAACTCGGACATGGCTAATGAAGTCGAAGATAAGGTCAGTATCCAGCAAATTCTCGAGGGAATGACCAATGAATTTAACAAAAGTGTAAGTCCGGTCAAAAGCGTAGATGCTATTCGACCATTGGAAAATCCTGACCATGAGGAACCCCAAAAATCGTCGGCGACGACAATCGTCGATGAGATATCGAATGGCGTCGATGGAAATTCTAATGTGGACAATTTTGAGGATGATAGGACAATTTCAACGACATGTTCGACGACGACTGCGACGACGACGATGACGACGACAACTACGACGGCGATGGATATAACGTTGACTACGACGTCAACGTCGATAACATCGACAACGATAACGGCGACAACAGCGGTAGCGTCAGCAACGATAGCTGCAACAATAATACAAAAAGAAAATAACATCGAATCAATAACAGAGGAAAATCATTACGGAGAAGATGAAGGTGCGCCGAAACAGGATGTAGTTAAGAAGGATAGTAGCATACCACGAATAGTTTTAACATTTAGAACTATCGACGAGAATACAGATCATGGAAAGAAAACAAAAATATCCAGCTGTTCTTCTAATCTTACTTTAGTACCAGATGAGCTGGCTAATTGTGATCAAATCGGTGGAGTTTCCGTTAAGATAGAAAATCCGGACGAGAGTTCTGACAACGTAGAGAAGTCTGATTCTGAGGAATGTAAAATTGAAGAAGGACCAACGAAAAATAATCGGGAGAAGGATAAGGAAGAAGAGAAGCAAGTTAAAGAGGCAGAAAAAAGCAAACACGTAGAACCTGTTGCAGACGAAAAGAACAACGAAGAAATGTCTGATATCCAAGAGACTGCAGCCAAAGCTGCCACACCTCCTGAACCAACACCGTCAATAACCAGAAAAAGAAGAGTTGGACGACCAAGATTAAGAACGCTTAGGTTTTTTATTTTTTGTTATTTTATATTCTTAGATATATGTTCATGATATTTGTAAATATTCCGTGACATTTTTAGTGACTCAACAGAAGAAACTCCGGGTCCTAAACGTTCTGCTCGAAGATTGTGCAAAAAATCCTTCAGAAGTACAGTTTTAGAAAATGCAATGGCAATAAAAGAGAAGTCTAATTACACCGAGGAACACTTAAAATTTAAAAAGCAGAGGAAGTATAATAAACCTGGACGACCAAAAAAGATACTTTATGGAAAGGAACAGGTTAAGCAAACTCAGAGCAAAGCATCTGATGCCCGTCAAGAGCCAGAAGCTTCTCTTCCTGATATAGATAATAATGCTTCTGAGGTAAATATGAGTTCTGAGAATTCTATTGCAGTAGAAGGAAGTGCAAATGATACGACTTTGGATGAATCTCAAAACTTCTCATCTGAATTTGATGGCATGCCTAAACTGTCTCCAATGACGAAAAGTTCAGATGTACAAGCGAAATTAGGTAGTTCAATCGGTAGTCCTTTGAGTGATGAAGTACCTTTAGCAGAAATAGAGAAGCCTTTTTTAAAACCTGCTACTAGTAAACCTAAAAGAGAGAGAGGTCGTCCTCGTGGAAGTCAAGCTGCTAGAAAAATAGCTAAAGTGGATTCATTTGAAGGTAATGTAAATTATAAAATGCGTATGTCTTTCTATTTTGGATATCATTATAACAGAATATTAATTGCAGATAGTTCACCATCCGTCGCAGAAGCAGGAAAGCACAATGATTACCCAGAAGGTAAATCAAATTTAAATTATTAGTATCGCTATTGATGTAGAGTATTTAATAATATATATAATTTCCTAGAAGGTACTGTACCTGCAAAAAGAACCCGTAGAAGTATGGCTTCTAGTCCAAGTCCTGCAGAAGGACAAGCTTCAAAACCAGAATCAACTGCTGTTGTCAGTGAAGTGAGTTCACATGACTATTATTATAATTACTCGTAATAATAAGATAATTATTGTCGTAATTTTCAGACCTATGGACAATCTATGCTATGTTTATGTCAAGTACGATCTCAACTTTATGTGACAATAACTGGCTCTGGTGCACCTCTTTATTGTACAGCAATAGATTCTATTGATAATAGATTAGTAGGATGTTGTAATGAAGTTGATAGTAATGATGTTGCTATGAGAAGACCTAGTACTCGAGTTCCTTTTATTATACTGTGTCGTATGCATAAGGAAAGACTTTTAAGACATAATTGTTGTCCTTCTTGTGGATTATTTTGTTCGCAAGGTAGATTTGTTCAATGTACTAATGGCCATCAATATCACAGAGAATGTGAAGTTTATCCAAATAAAAAAGGAGCTTGTCCACATTGTGGAAGTGAAAGTACAATATATGACGTAATGGTCACAGTCAGTGGAATGAGAAGACCTGTATTTATACCAACGCGGAAGAAATTTTCTAAATTACCATCTGCAAAAATGAGCTTACCTGGTAAAGGAGATAATACAAAATTAGCAGAACGTCCACCTAGTCCTTTAATAAGGCCTGACATTATTAAGATACCAGAACCATCAATTAATTCAGAAAGGCCAGAACGTTATACTATCATGAGTCTTTATACATCTGTAAAAAATGGCGATTTAGAAAAGTTGGTAAATGTATTAGGTTAGTTTCTCAAAATACTTAGTGTTTTTGTACATTATCTGATATAAGAACACAATAATGAATATTCTACATTTTCAGCGTGTGGTTACAATGCAAATCATATATTTAAAGAATATGCTCATCGTAGTGGTCTACATATTGCTGCAGATAAGGGCCATTTGTCTTGTGTGCATGTATTAGTACAAGGTGGTGCTCAATTGGATGTGATGGATAGAAACCAATTGACTCCTTTGATGTTAGCAGCTAGTAGAGGGCAAGCTGATGTGGTTAAATATTTAGTTAGGATAGGTGCAGATGTAACTATGAAAGGTGAAGACGGCATGACTGCTTTACATATGGCTGCAAAATTTGGTCATTTAGAAATATGTCACATTATTTTAACAGAATGTAAAGTTCCGAAGACTTTAGTAGGTAATAAAATAATCATTTAATTTTAAATATTTTAAAATTAAATTGATGAAATTTATTATTTTGTTTTTATTTTTATATTTAAATCAATAAATTGATTTATTAGATTCTGTGGATGATGGTGGATGGACAAGTTTAATTTGGGCATGTGAATTTTGTCATACTGATGTAGCAAGATTTCTTTTAGATAAGAAATGTGATCCATTAATCAGAGACGCCGAACAGAATATAGCACTTCACTGGAGTGCTTATAGTGGAAGCGCAGAGATTACTGAAATGCTTTTGAACGAAGGATGCGATGTAAATGCAGTAAATGTTCATGGTGATACTCCATTGTAAGTTTTGTCAACAAATAATTTTTCTAGTATCAAAAATAATTATATACAATATAAGAAAAAAGGTGTACTTAAATAAATTGTTATATTTTTATTTAGACATATCGCTGCAAGACAAGACCAGTATGCAGTTAGTGTTTTATTATTAGCCAGAGGAGCAAAAATAGGAGAAGTTAATGCTGCTGGGGAAACTGCAGTAAATTGTTGTTCAATTGATGGTGATACTATGTCAGCATTAAGATTAAATGCTAAAGTTAATGAATTATCTGAACATGCGTGGGAAAATACTGTTAAAATATTATCAAAGTAAGTGTATGTCCTGATAATGTAATATTAAACGCATAGGAGATATTTCAAATTAAAGCAACATGTATTTGTAGCGACATTTCACGTGGTAAAGAAACAAACCCAATACAGTGTGTTAATGGTTATGATTCTGAAGACAAACCAACAGATTTTCTTTATGTAACTGAAAATTGTTTTACCAGTAATATACACGTTGATCGCACAATAACATCTTTGCAGTCTTGTAGATGCGAAGATAATTGTAGTTCTGAAAAGTGTCTCTGTGGTAATATAAGTTTAAGATGTTGGTATGACGAAGAGGGGAAACTTATTCCAGAATTTAATTACACAGGTAAATAAATAACAATACCTTAATGGCATGCATCATTATATAAGGAGATTTATTTATATATAAATAATAATTGAATTGATCCAGATCCTCCGATGTTGTTTGAATGTAATCCAGCTTGTGATTGTAATCGGATAACTTGTAACAATCGAGTTGTTCAACATGGCTTGACACAGAGATTTCAGTTGTTTAGAACAAACGGTAAAGGTTGGGGTCTTAGAACTTTACGTCATATTCCAAAGGGTACATATGTTTGTGAATATGTAGGAGAAATTATATCGGATTCTGAGGCTGATCATAGGGAGGATGATTCATATTTATTTGACTTAGATAATCGGGTGAGCGTAAGGAATTATCAACAACATGAACTTATTTGCTAGTCACTATGTTCCCATTCGAATAATAACATTTGATATACCTCTTACATATACATATTTATAGGATGGAGAAACATACTGCATTGATGCAAGACGTTATGGAAATATTGCACGGTTCATTAATCACTCTTGTGCACCTAATTTATTACCAGTACGAGTGTTTGTCGAACATCAAGATTTGCATTTTCCTAGGATAGCATTTTTCGCCAATCGAGACATCGAAGCCGACGAAGAGCTCGGGTATGTTAGAAAAACTAGATTAATGCGTGGAATTCACAGCATATGTACCAAATAGTAGATACTGTTTCATATGAATTTAGTTAATAAACATTCTTAAAGTTTGTTTTTGGTTGCCTAGCCTTTACCTATGTTGCTTTTCATATTTGGCATTATTAATTTATACTCGTAGGTTTTATTTCTTTTTGTCAATTTATACATTGCATATATATATATATATATATATATATATATATATATATATATATATATGTATGTATGTATGTATTAAGTTTTAAGCTTATTATTTTGTATGACAAAAGTTTAGAATTTTTTTCCCGGTACGATTTTATTTTTAAATTTTTCCATTGAAACACTGCTGTCACACTACCAACGATTAAAGGCAAAAAGGGATTATATATCTTTCTTCTATTAAATATTACTACTTCCTCTTTCAAATTAAAAGAAAGAAAAAAAAAAAAAACAGAAAAAAATTTATTTCTAATCTTGTAAGCCTAACCAATAAAGATCAATATACATTGACATTGTTTGCCTTCAGCTTCGATTACGGGGAAAAATTCTGGATAATAAAATGCAAGTCTTTCACATGTACCTGTGGAGCTGAAAACTGCCGGTATTCAGAGAAGACTATACAAGTAACGTTGGATAACTATCGGAGAAAAATACAGCAAGAAGAAATGCTCTCCGGTCAAACATCGTAATTTTCAATGAGAATCTAGTTGATTTTATGCTCTTATATTACGAGATAATATTACGCTTTTTATTATTTTTTAATGGGGAATCAATTAAATCTCCGTAATTTTTATTTCAATAATTCTTTTCCTTTCCCAAGAGTACAAGTACAAATGGTGATGGGACGTAGAGATTTTAAAAGGATAACTGTGTTCCAGTTATACCTCGCATTCAAGTTTAGGAACGAACTGAATTTATTTTTTTCAGTTCACAAAAATAGTTTCCTCAGGTTTGGCCATACTTTTCCTATTCAGTCGACTTATTGGAAGAATTAATGCCGTTTGGTGTACGTGCCAGTCATCGATTTTATTTAGTGAAACAGCGATAGACATAAAATGCGTTAGCGTTAAACTGTTACCGTACATATTGTACGAATCACAGGATAAATGAGAGAGATACGACTTTTTTTTCAACTGTAATTATAATAGATTTTATTATTAAATATGTTGTGTGAGAGATTTAGAAGTGAACGAATTTATCTTTAAAAATAAATCAATTGTAACTGAACGACGTCCGTGAAATTAAACCTCTATTCTAAAAATGATATTTTATTTTTGGTTTTTAATTACGGATCGTTCGTCCAGGAGCAGCACAGTTTTGCGAAATAATTGTTAATGAGTGTTTGGCAAAATTCAATATAATTATATACAAATATATATATGTGTGTATATATATATACATATACATAAGTATACACCACACACACACCACACCACACACACCACACCACACACACCACACAATACACACCACACATACAACATGTAATAAGATTACACTTTTTTGTACAAATGAAATGGATGTTTTGTATAATAAAAGTAGTAGTCCTTCATAAAACTAAGTTCAAAGGTTCCATTTATAATTTATCTGTATACATTTATATATATACATATATATATACATATATACATTATAGATACATAACATGTATATATATGTATATATAATCTATATGATATACGAATGAAATATCTATCATACGTTTATATTCGTACACACACACACAACACATGTATCGTACATATCTATTACTTCGTTTCCATGTCTTTTTTCATTCATTTTTTTTACTTTGATCTTTACAAAATGAAGATGATGTTTTTTCTTAATAGTATTCGATGCATTTATTCATAAGATTAATTTTTTTTCTCTTAAATTTATTACAGAAATTTTTAATCAATTCGAAGTTGGTAGAGAATTATATCCAAGTGCGCATGCGCGTCAATCGTCATTTGTCTGATTCCCGCCAAGCAAGATAGTCGTCTAACCATCGTTTTTTACGCAATTATTCGAATCTGAACCGTAATTGTTAAGATTGCAGGTATTTTTTTCATTATTCTTTAATTTTTATATATCTAATCACAAAATAATCATTGTAGTATATTAATTTTTATATAATTTAGTATTTACGTATTATTCGTTTTTATATCATTTTTGTGTTCTTTGGAAAAAAAATATCGTGCGTTAAAGGATGATGATTTTTCTCGAGAACAATTTATCGATAAGTACCGAAGCTTTTGAGAATAATTCGTGAAAACAGGGATTTTAGATTAAATCTTCGTCTTCGAGCTTCGTTCATTAAAATTTGTCAAGAACCGCGTCTGTTCTTTCTCGATGTAGGCGTAAATGTTATTTTTGATGTTGTTTGCGACGAGAAAGTTTTGTACAGTGAGGAGACCCCTCGTAATCTATGACAAAAGAGAAGAAGCTCGTATGTTAATGTGCATGTTTGTTTCTGTGAAATAGACGATTTCTTGTTCGTTCATTTGCATTAACAAATGCTCATTTTTTGTTACATTGTTCGTTAATGAGGAGCTACTTCGATAGATGGCAAACGATTCAATGTACTATTAAATCTCAAACAATGAATATTACAGCTCTCTTCTAAACATCAAAATTTTTATTTTCTTATTAGATAGTATATATATATATATATATATATATATATGATCTTTGTAATGTTACTAAGACTGTTTTAGTGTTTAAATAATAGTTAATTATAGTATATGTACCTCGTAAATTGTTTGAATCCTTAGTAAAAATGTTGGTTTACGTTCGTCGAAAAAAATAAAATTGAATTTTATTTTATATCGATCGTTTTAATGTTGCTATGAATGTGTCCTATTGTTCGTACATTAACTGTTGTAATTAATTGTTTGTAAACTTATGTTGCATGTATCTCGTACATCGTTTAAACGTCAGTAAAATAATTCTTATTGATTATTCTCTCGCGAGCTCGTGATCTCGTTGTGTCGAACTAATTGAAAGAGATAAGGAAAAGAAAAAAAAAAAAAGAGTATGTGTATCACACATACGCATGTTACTTATTCGAAAGATAATATTGAATCGAATATAATTAAACTTTAGAAATTGTAAAGAAAATGAAAAAGTTCGGGCTATGGAATGTTTAAAGATACACAAATAATGATAGTACACAGCGTTGTCGCTGTTACAAGGGAAGCCGCAATGACGACAAAAATAAATAAACTCTGCGAGTTCCGTCTCATTGATAATGTGTGGATGGAGTAAGGTAATTCATATTTGGATTTTTTTATTCTTCGATATTCGATGTGTGTAAGTATAGGATATAAACCAAGAAAATGCGTGTTGGTTTGTAGGAGAAAAAAATGGTTAGAAGAAATGTTTACGTTCAGGTATATATGCGTTCGGTCGGGTACGTGGAAAAGTAATCGGAAGGTACCGTGAGAGTATATACAAATCAAAACAATTTGTCAGAGGATAGTCAATGACCTACAAAACAAAACACAGATACGGACAAGTTTCTTTCAGTACGTTTGTAGATCTCGGCTTGTCGACATCGTGGCTTCTCGAAATATTTATTTCCCGTTTCAACGTTCCTAACTCGACGAGATTTTGGTAATAAGTTTGACGTTCGAAGAAAAATCTTTTTAAAAGTGAAACAAAACCTCACCTCCGCGTGGTGATCGTGTTAAATCGATATTACTTTAGTTGTAAAATTGAATGGTTGTTGTAAACAACGTAATTACCGTTAAGCTATGACAATGATCGCAACGAACGATTTTAATTATTAATTCACTCGTTGCTACCTGTCGAAACATAAATAATGTTACATATACCATTTCTAAATTATTTCTTTTCTCGATTTCTCCGATAGTGACCGATTCAAACATTATATATATATCAACCGAAATGTCGATAAATACGTGTATAATAAGTACATGCAGAAGGATTATCGTCCGCGGTAAAGTCAGTTGAAATTAATTTTTCTTTTACAGATAAAAGATAAATATATTCTGATCGTCATTAATAGATGGCTCTGATATTCGAATGCCACGAGGATAATCAAATTTTTTGGAGATGGTAGATATCTCGCGTTTCAAAGCGGATTGAATTTCGTTTCAGAATATGCTTTTAGAACGTGGTTAATAGTAATAAAAACAGTTTCGTCAATGTATACTCGTCGTGATTTGGGCGAAGATAAAAGACGGGGGGTACGTATTTATTTAGAATCTTTTTCTTCTTTTTTTTTTTTTTTTTTAAATTATCGTACAATTTTGTCATTTACGTCGAGGTTATTCGACGATCGGATTATAAAATAATAATAATAATAATGATTAGAGTTGTTAACGTCGAATTAATAAATCGAGAGATAGAAAAGAAAAAATGAGATTGAAAAAGCGTACGTCTCTATGGTCGCGAGAAATGATAATAGATTTGAAATTGAGAAAGAGACGTGGGGGTGGGATGGGGTAGAATGGGGTAGGGAGAGAGGGTGGGGGTGGGGGGTGGCAGCGCGCTGGGGTTGCGTCGTCGTGCGTCTGTGCAACCCTCTCGTCGGAAGCTCGTCGTCGGATTGGCCGGGTCGAGCCGAGACGTACCGAAATTCAAGTGAGGAAGCGCCAGTTAGTGTAGCGACCGTGGAGTGCTTGGAAGCGCGCTATGTCTAATCGCGTAGACACGTAGGATCCGTCTCGTTTTCACCTTTTTTTCCGTTTTTCCATTCTCCCTCTCCCTCCCAACCTTCCCCTCCGCCCCTCTAACAGCCAATTCGTTAATATCTTTATTTATTTATTTATTTATATATTCATTTATTTATTTATTTCGTTTCGAACGATTGCGAGTGCGTTAGAACGTCGATAAAAGGAACATGCATCATCATCATCATCATCATCATCATCATCATCATCATTATCATCATCATCATCGTCGTCGTCGTCGTCGTCGTCGTCGTCGTCATTATCGTCGTTGACGTCGTCAACGACGCACGCACGCTAATACCTCTTTTTACTTTTTTCTTTGTCTCTTTCCTTTTTGTTGTTGTTGTTGTCGTTGTCGTTCCTTTTCGAATTATATCTCTCTTCCTCTTTTATTTCTTTTGAAGTTTACGTTTTCAGAGATCAAAGGAAACTATTTAGCTAGGAAAGTCAAGGCAGGCGCACTCCATCGAGAATTATAAAGAAGTAACGAACGAACGAACGAACGAATGAACGAACGAACGAACGAACGAACGAACGAACGAACGAACGAACGAACAAACGTAGAAGGTTGATTCGATGAAAATAGTCCAATACAAAATGCCGCGACGTCGTGACGCCGATAGCGAATCATTTTGCGTTGATGGTGAATCGGTAGTGGTGATCAAGGAACATAGCGGTCTACGTCGTTCCAATAGCGGTCGTTGAGGGACCTCGTTCGGTACGATGGCCGATAGCTGACGGATGGATTTCTCGCGCTTTACGTTCTTGAAGCGTCGTCCACCGGGCTGAGGATCGAAGAACAGTGGAAGGTAAATAAATTGTTGTCGTCATTTCGACGTACTTACTTTTATTATTTTAGATCTCTCTCTCTCTCTTTCACGATATTTTAGATCTTATAGATCGTTGTATTTTTTATTTTTATTGCATTTTTACAATTACGTCTAACACGTCGTAACAGTCGCTCTTTCTTTTTCTTCCTTTCTTTCGTTTTTATTGTTATTTTCTCTCTCTCTCTCTCTCTCTCTCTCTTTCTTTTTCCGTTGATTATTCTCTAGCTATGTCGTAAAACGTGGTAACCATTTTTCTCTGTTTTCCGTTTTCTTTCTTTTCTTTATATTTTTTTTTGCACGAATACTGATAATTTTATTTTTTCTATGTCTAATAATGTCTGTTTCTTTCTCTCTCTCTCTCTCTCTCTCTCTCTCTCTCTCTCTCTCTCTCTTTCTCTTTTTTTTTATTTTTCTCAAAGAGAAATTCATCGATGAAACGAATTGTCACGGAAATTTACGAGAACGACAATTAGTTGAAAGCGATATCGTTGATCGAACGATATTCCAGCAGCGTACGTTTCGTTGTTGCGCGTTTCTATATTTTATATATATATATATGTATATATGTATAAATAAATATATATTACGAGTGTATATATATAAATATATTACGAGTGCAATATCATTAGAGAAAAGAACTTTAGAGAATATATTAGAAATACAGTAAAAATAGGTGAAATAAATTGGAGGAAGACCGCAAGGAAAATTCTCTTGGTATCGGATACTTGACTAAACTTGTAGTTAAGGGTATACTCACGCGATGTAATATAAGTCAGACTAATGATAGTCAAAGTAAACACGTTTTAGCTTATTCACAGTTGTGTTTCAAAGATTAAAATAACGATCTCGGGTATTATCGTGTTAGATATATTTCTCTCGACGTCGTATAATTTCGATTAAATTTTTTTGTTCGCTCTTTTTTTCTTTTCTTTTTTATCTTTTTTCCTTTAAAGCAACCACCCCAGAGCTTTCCAATCCTGCAATCGATTATGAAGCTCGAACTTTCTGTATGTATTATAAGTTTCGAATGGACGAAGGTAAGACGTTGCATTCATTATATATATATATATATATATATATATATATATATATATATATATATATAAAACTCGTAAATTTAAAAACTAGATGTTTCTTTCGAATCGATCGTACGATATGTAGGAGGAGGTTGTAGCCCAGGAAAACGTTGATCGCGCGTTTGATATCAAGTTCCTGTGCTATGGTACAGCGCGTTGGTTCGATCGACAAAATGTCACATCGATAAGATTGTTCTTTATCATTTTTCAATTTTTTTCTTTCTCTCTACCTTTTTCCTTCTTTTTTCTCCCTTTTCTTTATCTTTTTTTTCTCTACCTCTCCTGTCCGATTTACAGTATTAACAGAGAAGGACTTCTAAACGATAATACGTCGCGGCTCGAAGAGAAATTGCGTCGATTATTTTGCGTTTTTACAAATTTTACTTTAGAAAAGAAAATATTGATTATTACGGACATTTCGATTAAGGTCGTTTCATACATTTCAGTCCCCGTTCCTTCTTTAGCGATTTACATTAAAGATGTCGTGATTCTTTTTAAATATTTATTTACAAATAATTTATAATTGTTGTTCATATTCATTCTATATGTAATTTATGATTAAAAACGTGACCGAATAGACAATTAATGAGACAGAACGAAATTGTGCGAGCGTGTAGATGTTTAAATTAATATACACGATAATGTTAAAAATCACTGTTGCCGAACTATTGAAATAGAGAGATTGAATCGAAATGTTATATTTTAATTTGTGAATTCGATTTTTATTCGTTCGTTCGTTCGATTGATTGAACTCTTTATTTTTATTTATTATTTTTTTTATATTTCGCGATAAATAAATAGAGAAGAAAAAGAAAGAAAAAAGAAGGAAAACAGAAGAAGAAGAAGAAGAAGGAGAAGAAGAAAGAAAAAGTATAGATAATAAGTAAGAAGGGATATCTTCGTTCTCTCCCGTTTTATTTCAAAAAAAAAAAAGAACTTGGTCCCCCGAGTGTAATGAATTTTTCACGTGGAAACCATTAGCGAGGAGATTGTCAGGTAGAAAACTAAATTTAGTTTCGGCTTTTTATATATATATATATATTGTTACGTATACCATGTTCTCTAAGATCGACGGATTGTTCTCTTTCTTTTTTCTTTTTGTTTCGAGTAGCGCATGCACACGTAAAAGCTGACACTCTTTGGTAAGCTAGCTTTCGAGCTTGTCTCGAGACGATTAAGATCTTAACTCGCGTCGTGTCTCGGCTAACTCTCGACAATCATGCACAGCGTTGTTTCTATCTCTATGTCTTTTGGTTAACTTACATAGAAACGAGTGTCTCTCTTACTCGTTCACAAAAAAGGATGATAACATGATACGGGTGATAATTCAAATCGATTTAAATAGTTTACTATTTTACGAGAGAATTTGATTGAACGAAAAAGTAGGATCTACGATCTTCTATATTTATCGTTCGAAATACGTAAGAGTTTGATATTCATAGTTGGAAATCTTTTTTCCGTCATTTAAACGACCGAACCGGAATGCGAATCTAACGTAGGAATGAAACGTCGTTAACGAGAAAACTTGCGAGGTGGAATGGCTTAATGACAGATCGATCGCAGATATATATATGTATATAGAAAAAAAGAGAGAGAAAAAAGAAAAAATAGAATGAAATAATAAACGAATAATAACGAGAAAGGAAGAAAAAATAAAGAAAATTAAGAAAAGAAAATTGATAAAGAAAATAAAATGAAAAAAGAAAAAACGAAACGAAAAAGAAAGTAAAGCAAAAGTAGAGCAATACTTATCGGTTATTACTTCGAACTTTATCCTTGCCATCCGAAGATCCACAATAACGTCGTAAGCCTGTTGCTTTATTCTTCTTTCTTTTTTTGCCTCGTATTTTTCCCCCCGTAATTGCGTCGATGACGTACGAAACTTAATATATGATATCGGCAGGTATATATTTTCATTAGTTTCTTAAATTGCGAAATTCTTCGAGCTATTACTGTCCGTCCGTCTGTCTCTCTCTCTTTCTCTCTAACTTTTCTTTTTCGTAGAAAATATCCGACCACGTAATGTTCACAGCTGCATGTTGGAGTTTGATTGAATCAACCGATAGGTTAACGTGAGTGTTGTGTTAGAAAGTAACGGTATCTTCACAGGGTGGTAAAATAATTGATAGAACATATTTTTCTTCTTCTAATATTTTGTTTACACGATATGAATTAAAACTTGATAATGTTATTAGATACGCGTTAATTGGATTATTGCATCTCGACTTAATACTCTCTCTCTCTCTCTCTCTCCCCTTTCTAATTAACACGATTAAATTAATGTGATAGATAAGTAACACAATCGATAAAGTTACAAACGTATGTATGCATTTAGCAAGCGTATCGTGTATTATACCGATTTTGAGCACCCGTTAGACTCGGATAATATCTATGTATGCAGATATATATACATATGTAAGTAAGTAGATATCACATCAGGCACATATAAGGCTGCAGCCAGCGACATTGTAATCAAGTCTTTGATGTGGAGAAGTCCGAATTGTGTCACACATGCTCAGGTTACGTGATTAGTCTGAGAAAGCATGTCCGTACTTTCCAGATATATATATATATATATATATATATATATATATATATGTGTGTGTGTGTGTGTATTTCCTACTTCCGAGTTTGCAAATTTGGAAATTCTTGGTCAAGTTGTCGCTCGGTTTCTAGTCGAAAGGAAACGTCCTTTAATTTATTTAACTGATCACGAAACGTTTGAAAATCGTTCTAATAATAACGACTCAACACAAGATATTTTCCATTTAATCCGATAGTTAACTTTTTCAAGAAACCATAATCGTGCGTAGGGGCTTTGCTATGTGTGTGTGTATATATATATATATATATATATATATATATATATATATATATATATATATATATATATATATATATATCTTTGAACCCTTGTGAATGACATATCGCAGTGGCATACCAATCAAGATTCTATTTGTTTTGAATAGTATACGTCACAATGAAAGCGCATTGAAAATGCTTCAAAAGGCGAAACAGCGCATGAGCGTAATAGTCCTAAATAAATTGTAGCATACGCACACGCAATAGACCGTAGACATAGCAATGAACCGAATCGAGATGCATTCGCATTGAGATGGTGATCTATTTGGTGAATGAATAATAGTACATTAATTCGAATATACCAACAGCAACATCAACAACAACAACAACAACACTGATAATAATAATACTAATAATAATAATAATAATAAATATATATATATTAGGATAGATTAAATCAAATAGGAACGAAATTACGTGTAAAATTAATTTAGTTACGTCAATATAATTGGTCAAAAATTTCGATATTATATGCATTACGTAAATACACGTGTGTAGTTATTGATAAGTTTTAAGTAATTATACAACTCGTATGTTTATATCTATAGACATATACACACACACATACACATTTGTGTATGTACATTAATATACAATTATTGTATATAATATTTACAATACAAACGAAACAAGAAATTATTTCCGACATAATTCAATCGTATAAATAGATACACACACATACAAATGTTGCAAATTACTACTACTATTATTATTATTATTATTATTATTATTATTATTATTATTATTCTTATTATTATTATTATTATAATTATTATTATTATTATTGTTATTATTATTATTATAGAAAATACCCTTGGTTTTATACTTTATCATCTCATGTGCGCATGCTCGTCTGCTCGTACATATATATACGTATTTTCGTCATTCACCGGAAAAAAAGATATAAATCACTATGCAGCAAATAAAACGCGATTAACGTTAATGATGTCTCATTTCGTAAAACGAGCTCTCTCTCATAAAGTAAATTCGTCGGTGAAGCAATTAAACGTTTCCACGCGTTTTACGCGTGTATATGTGCAGTTGTGAATGAGGATCCAGAGAGAAATTCGATCGTCGAATCTGAATTTGATCAGAGCGAGATAGAGAGATAGGGAAATAGATAGATAGATAGAGAGATAAATAGAGAGAGATAGAGAGAGATTGAGAGAGACAAAGATAGGAGACGTGGTTGGCAGGTGTTCACAGGGTATCCTGCGGCGCAGGTTTAGAGGGGGTTTGGAAAGTATGGGTGGACGTGGGAGGGTGAGAGCAGGGGTGGTTATATATAGCAACATGCCCGGGGCATCGATCGACGAACCTACTGAGCCTGGGAGAGCACGCGGATTCGGCACTGTTCTCTCTCTCTCTCTCTCTCTATCTCCCTATTTCTCTGTATCTCTCTCTCTCTCTCTCTCTGTCTCTACCTCCCTATTTCTCTGTATCTCTCTCTCTCTCTCTCTCTCTCTCTCTATCTCTATCTCTTTCTATCTCTTTCTGTCTGTCTCATATACCCACTCGAAACTTCGAGTTTACGAAACGTCGTATAACTTATATTCTCTCTTTCTCTTTTTGTTTTCCTCTTCGATCCTATCATGAACTCTTGTGCTAACCGAAAAGTCCAAGAAACAAACAGATGGACAGACAGACAGACAGATATACAGATAGACAGACAGACAAACAGACAGACAGACAGAGGAAGAAAGAGAGTGAGGGAAAGAGAGAGAATTATTATCACGAGAAAGCAAGGGATGGTAAACAATGTTTGGGTTGGCCATTCGAGTACCGACATTATAAATCAAAAGAAGATGAAACATTAGATCGGTGAAGGGGAATTGCTTTGGGAAATCACCTCTCGGGCAATTGGTCTTTCTCTTCGATCAAGGGAGAGAATGCTTGCGACTTGTTGCATTTCGGAAAAGCCCGGCTGCTGGACCGCAGACGATGCTTCGCCTATGCATATATGTACATACGTAGATATATGTTACATATATTTATACACACACACATCTATATGCATATATATATATATATATATATATCTATACACACACATATACATACATACATACATACATACATATATATATATATATATATATATATATAGGAATATGCATATCAATATAGCGTTTGCATATGTCGTATCTTGCATCCTGAAGCTCATTAAAATCCTAAGCTTTTTGTTTGCTCGATATTAATTACAAATTCACATCCCACCTGGGAATAAAAAGGGGGAAATAAATTACTTTTATCTTGGACATGTTTATTCGTCGAACGAATAACCAACGATTTCGATTTGTCGATGAAATGGCATATGACGTTATTGGAACGAAATAACCCGATGTTTTATTCCATTTTATTATTATTATTATTATTATTATTATTATTATTATTATTATTATTATTTGTTATTATTATTTCTTCTTTTTCTTATTTCCTTTAATGACGTTATTTCAGAACATTGAAGCGTGTCGCCCGTGGTATTTCTTTCCCTCGAGAAACTTATTTAGATTGACGGTAATCGCCAAGAGTGTTATTCTCTAGTGGTCACGGATTAGAAAAGTGGAATGGAAATTATTCGAAGTAAAAAAAAAAAAAAAAAGAAAAAAATACAAAGAAAAACAAAGAGAAAAAAATAAATGGAGGGAAAAGTAAATATATATATTGTTGGATACACGCGAGAATGAAAAAGTATCGTCGTGTTTCGCTTACAATTGCGTGTATGCATCTATAGCATTATTATATGGTAATAGAAATCTACAATACAATCTACGAGTTTGTTCTACGACGTGTTACACGTTCTACGACGATTGGTATGATGTTGGTTTGTAATGAAAGATCTTTAGAAAAATTATATGATTGGAAAACATTGAAGATTCGAACTCGAAAAGTCCGGGTTTATGGGGGGAGAGTGAATTTCTATGAAGAGACCTTACAGTTTACAGTGTATACCTACCACCCTTTGTCTCTCGTCGGCAAAGGAAATACTCCGGAGCGAGCGTTCTCGCCCTCCCTCTCTCGTTCGAGCTGTACAAAGTGCTTCGCGATATTAACCTTGCCGTGCAGCTTGCACTTCAATTTGCTGGTACGAGAAGCGTACGACGACGATGAAAAGATGAGAGAGAGAGAGAGAGAGAGAGAGAGAGAGAGAGAGAGAGAGAGAGAGAGAGAGAGAGAGAGGGGAAGAAGAATAAGAAGAAGTAGAAAAGATGAAAAGGGAAGAGGGAAGGAAAGAGGTAAAAGAGAACATAGAGTTCGGTTCCTTGACGTTTCATGGAAACGCGTTTTTCTTGGATTCTCTTAAACTTATTTTCCAAACGTATTATTGTACTATTGTTAGCAGAATCTTTGAAAGAAAGAGAGAAAGAGAGAGAGAGAGAGAGAGAGAGAGAGAGAGAGAGAAAGACGGTAGTTTTATTAGTATTATATTATGGAAAACTCATTTACGGTCTAATTTCAACAAGATATATATATATATATATATATATATATATATATATGTATAGGGAGAGAGAGAGAAAGAGAGAGAGAGAGAGAGAGAGAGACCACCCATCGGTTTATCTCATTAAGTTCTAGAAATTGAACGTTTTCTTAGACCGGGGTATACACCAGGGCATTTCCCCATGCACAAAGAAAGACTTGAGACCACAAGCCTATGATTACAAGCTTTCCGCCGTACGAATGCCCAATCTACGTAAATTCAACAAAATTGCTGGAATTAATACCCGGAAATTCGCATCAATTTCTCATCTTTCTGTTTGTTTGTTT
>OU426997.1:2618229-2636485 GCA_911387935.1 Dolichovespula saxonica
TAGAGGTAGATTCGAAAATAGAACAACGGGAAAAATCAATTAATCATTTTATTTTAACGATCAAAATACCAAAGTAAGAGTTATAAATTGTGAAAGTAAATGGGAGTCGAGTTTCTACAGAATCGACGGTTAATTTTAATAAGACTGGATAGCTTCTCTCTCTCTCTCTCCCTCCCCCCGTCTCCCTCTCTCTATTTCTCTAATGATCTTAGTCTTTCAAGTGGATACTTGAGAACTCGCGAACTTTCAACAACGACTCTTCTTCTTCATTTTCAAAGTCTTCGAATTCGCATAATAAAGTCTCGTACGGCTTTTGTTAGTGTTTATTTCAAAATGAGAATAATATAACGATACATACGTGAGCTCAACGTCGTTTTGCAACTTGTATTTTCTCGCTAATTATTTGAGTTTAGTTAAATATCGAAATAATATAATTGTATGTATGTATGTATGTACGTATATATATACGTATGTACGTGGAAAAGAGAAAAGCTTTAACCCTTTTTTTCGATTTAATTTGTCGTTGTCGTTTCATAAGAATAAAGATAAGGTGAAAGAAGGAAAGAAAGAAAGAAAGCAAGAGAGATAGAGAGATAGTGGGAGAGAGAGAGAGAGAGAGAGAGAGAGAGAGAGAAAGAAAGAGAAAGAAACTTGCTTTTTTGTTATCTTTTAACGGAGTTCTCTCGAAACTACAATCGATATCCGATACTTGTTGCTTCGAAACTGATTTCCGGGGAAATATATGCGATTCGATGTGACCTTTGTTCCCTCGATCTTTTTCAATATTTTATATATATATATTATATATATATATATATATATATATATATATATATATATATATATATATATATGTATGTATGTATGTATGTATGTACGTATGTATGTATGCATGTATATATACGTATGTGTGAGGATATTCGATGAGATTGTCGTCGAATGTGCCGAATAAAGATTTTATAGCATTCGAAAAAGCAAATGTCCGTCTCTCTCTCTCTCTCTTTTTCTCCATTTCTCTTTCTCTTTCTTTCTATATCTATTTCCATATCTCTATATCTCTGTTTCTCCTCAACTTTTATATACGTACATATCTTCCGCGTGCTTGATTTTAAAAGTTTATCTTAACCGAGGAAGATCAACAGAAAGATTTTTCTTACCCTTTTCATTTCTCTACTCCTTTTTCTCTTCTTCGTCGTCGTCTTCTTCTATTTTTCTTTTCTTTTTTTTCTTCTTTCTCTTCTTCTCCTCTTCTCATCTTCTTCTTCTTATTTTTTCTTTTTTTTTACCCGTCAGGCACGTACCGGAGATAATTTATAATTTTCCAAGGGTTAGAAAACTGAAATTACTGAGAGGAAAATCTTCGTAAGGATTAAAAATGGAAGGAGAACGGGATTACCTGGGATTAAATGGATCTTCGACTTTTACGATTCGCAGATCGGTCCTCGGTTCCTTTAACGACGACGACGACGACGACGACGACGAAAATGACGCGGATCAACATTTTAAGATAAAACTCCAAGTTCGAAAAAATCATGAAAGGATATCGATCGTGTTGCGTTTCACGAATTTAATTTAATGGGTGGAATTACTTATTATTTCTTTTTTTTTTCAATCCATTCGCGTATCTCGCGAATTATGTTTGATATTATTAACGAAATAATCATCGTGTGTCTGCAAGAAAATGACTTGTGCGTCGATATGTTTTATGTATTTATTTATGTATGTATGTATGTATGTGTGTATGTATATTCCGACAAATTTTCATTAGTAGATATTAAATTATATTCACGATCGTGTACCACAATCCGAGTTTCTCGTTTGCACGTAAATATTCCTATTAAATTTCGCTGGTATTACTACGATTTCTTTTTTTTTTTTTTAATATATATATTATAGTAATACCAGCATCAGTACCAGCACCAGCAACAGTACCACTAGCAGTAGCAGTGGCTACGTGAGCGTGCATCAAGACGCTGATGTTTTATTATAAAGTAATAATATTCGAGAAAGAAACTTTATTTGGAGTTTTCTCCCTTTATCTATTATTATTATTATTATTATTATTATTTTTTATTTAGTGATTGAATTAAATTTAATTAATTCAAGCGTATCGATTACGCGTATGCATACACATATACACGTGCATACATATGTAGACGTCATACGTAAAAGTAGACATAAAATTATCGACGCTTCAATATTTCACAGACGATCCAAAGAGTGGGACGTGAGATTTTTATTATTTTTTTTTCTTCTTCTTCATTGTTTTAAAAATAACGCAGTGTAGAATCGCGATCGCCATCGGAGAGCTTATTCGAATATAGTAATGGAAAAAGAAATGGGCTATCATTTTTTTTCGGGTTTCAAAACGAACGGGTAATTTTAATTTTCTACTTCGGATGGTATGGAGTGAGATTGATGGGATAGGGAGATAGAAATAGAAAGAGAGAGAGAGGGGGGATGGGGTAAGGGAGCTTAGGGGATATACTTAGAATTAATGACAGAAATTCCTTATTTACGATTTCTGCTTCTTACGAAAGATTTTCTTTCGCGACGATAAAATAAACGATTATTTGCTCGATCAGAGAGAGAGAGAGAGAGAGAGAGAGAGAGAGAGAGAGAGAGAGAGAGAGAGAGAGAGAGAGAGAGAGAGAGACTTGGACCAGTCGTTCGAACGTTCTCGCTATTTACTTTGGAATTCGTCCGTGGATCGATACGTGGATGTTAAAAGGAAGCTGTGTAGTACGAGAAGGTTGGACGGATCGAACGAAGCGAATAATTTGCATGTTCGTCATTCCGTTTATTCCAATTAGCTTTACGTAGATCCTTCGTAAGATACTCTATATCTGTCTCTGTCTCTGTCTCTCTCTCTGTCTCTCTCTCTCTGTCTCTGTCTCTGTCTCTTGTTGGTACCAAATGAACCATTTACATTTTCGTTAATACCTCCAACGATATATGTCCGTATGATGTTGTTAATAGGAATTTTTATAAGCCACAAAAGAGGAGACTCACCACGAGACAATGTGAAAAAGATAGTTATTTTTTGCTTTTTACGAGAAAACGCGAATCAAGCTATATTAAGTGTTTGAGCTATATACATATATATGTATGTACACACATATATACATATATATACGTACATGTATATTCATATATATGTCCGTCTTTCTTTTATGTACATAAGTACGTATTTAGTAAAGAGAGAGAGAGAGAGAGAGAGAGAGAGAGAGAGAGAGAGAGAGAGAGAGAGAGAGAGAGAGAGAGAGAGAGAGAGAGAGAGAGAGAAAGAGAGCAACAGGGTGTCGGTATATCCAGAAACGTTTCTAGGACATCCAAGAGATTGAATTCAACGTTGGTAATATTAAATGGTTCGTAAAGTTTTATCGTCTAACAGGAAAAATCTTTTTGAGAGTTTACGTCTTATCTCATAAATTAAATCTTACATCGCGAAAATACGTGAGTACGTATTCAGTTACGAAAGATCGACAAACGACGTTCTTTTTCGTTCTTTCGTTCTTTTGTTCGTTCGTTCGTTCGTGTTAATTCGTTCATTAGGCCGAGCGTTCTCATTCATTGAAATCTCGTAATTATTCAATTTCACGTCCTTTGTAAGGCAAACGAATTTTCTTCACTTCCTTTGACACGTGTGTCCATGAATATTAAATTTGGTTTTGTCCACGATGAGCCAAAAGATAGTGCGAGTGAAAAAGGGATGGGGGTGGGATGGAGGATGCTTGTAACGGGGTGTGTGCGCGCGTGTGTATGTATGTGTATTTTTCAAGAATGTACTTGCAACGAAAACGACCGCGATTAAATTCACCACCATTGAAAAAAAAACTACGTCGATACTGATGCTTTACGATTTTATTAATAATCTGAATGACCTTCAAGAAATATAGTACAAATGTTTCATTGATCTATTACGTCTACATTGGGTATTATCCTGTGACTTTATATATACATATATATATATATATATATATATATATATATATATATATATATATATATGTATATATATATACACGTATGGGTCATACTGGAGAATACAACGTCATTGTAACAATAGATATCGGATAGGTGTTTCGGATCTTGTTCTGTAGAATTCAGAGAGCGAGATGAACTAATCCTTTCTACAAGGAGTTCCTGCATTTTCAATAGCTTATTCAAATTCAAGAACATTAGTATCGGTGAGAGAAGTTACATATACTATAATGGTATATATAGATATATACATACATACATATAATATACTATCAAAGGTGTTTATTCAAAATCGTGGATTCGTATTCACGCGAGTATCTACATATTATCTAAATTAGTTACCGTAGATCGATTCGGTACGACTTTTGAAATTCGATTACGTACCTTTCGCTCGCCTTGGTGGCGAAACGGGAACGTGACGTCGACTTAAAAATACAGCGTGAAAATCGATACTTTGTATGCAGCAGGCTTATCTCGATTGTCCCTGGTGACTGATAGTCGCTCGACTCGAGGCCTAATAAAAGCGGAACTACGAAATCACGATATTGCCGAGGGTACTCTATAACAGAGAAATATATATTCTTTCCGTTATTCTATTTTAAATGGATTAATGGCGTCGCTTTTAGTTATGAAAAAAATGTGTATATATATATATATATATATATATATATATATATATATATATATATATACCTGAGAAATGCAATTGATGAACAATCTGTTTCTCTTTCTCTCTCTCTATTTTTTTCTCTCTCTACCTTGTTCTTTCTTCGGGAACGTTCCAGGTCGATAATATTTGAGAGAACCGACGATCCTGGCGAATTTCCGCTTCGAGGAAACCATCACTATGGTGTAAACTCAATTAAGCTTGAATTCTAAGTTGGGCTTGCTCGGATACGATTGCCGGATATCCGTTTTGGCCGATGGCGTTGAGATATAATCAAGTTATTCTTAAAAAAAAATAATGTTCGTTGTCGGAAATTTGCTTTCGAAAGTTTTTCTGCATATATAAAAGAATAGATAGATGTACATGAACACACATACACATACATAGAGAGAGAGAGAGAGAGAGAGAGAGAGAGAGAGAGAGAGAGAAAGATAGCATCGGTATTTTGTTAGTAAATTTTAGTGAAAATTCTTTTTCTTTCTCACTCTCTCTCTCTCTCTCTCTCTCTTTCTTTCTCTTTTCTCTTTTTCTCTCTTCGTCTGTCTGTCTGTCTGTCATCATCTAACATGGATGACAATTTAATGGTGTTCTCGTTTTCATACGAATCAAGTTAGATCGAGGCATTAGTTTGGGAAATAGCTTTTCCAATTAAAGTCCACGTATGTTTGTATAATGAACTGCCAATCCCGTTCGTGAAGCTAAGCAGATATATATATATATATATATATATATATATATATATATATATATATATATATATATATCTGCTTCTTAACACTTTATACATTGTAGGTGGATATTATTTTTTTCTTTCTTTTTGTTTCGCAATCTGCATTCTTTTTCATTTTTTTTTGTCAAGTTCCTTATCCATTCGAATAAAAAAATTGTTATCTTTCATTTGAAAATAGAAAATGTGAAAGTAATGAGATGGATAATAAAATATGGCCGATATTGCCGATATACACGTGCGTGCGGAATATATGTGTATATATACCCCAGGTTTGTAAATACGAACAGAAAGAGGAAAATAAATCTGAGAAAAGCGTGTTTCACATACATCTTTTCCCGTATATCCTTCGTCGCTGTACTTTGGTACGTTGTATGTAACCATGTACTTCTCTATGTTCGAGGCTTCTTTAAAACGTATAAATGAAAAATATCTTTTTACGTCGATATTACATATATCTCGTGGATTTTCTTATCGTGAAATTTCGAAATGTATGTTACTTACAATCGGTCAACGTTTTCGTAAGGATCATGAAAAAGACGATCCTCTTATAACCTTTCACGTTGGATTCGCCAGCATAGAGAGCAAAAGCGAGCAAAAGCAAAAGAGAAAGATAGATAGATAGATGGATAGATAGAGAAAGAGAGAAAAAGAGAGAAAGAGAGAGAGAGAGAGAGAGAGAGAGAGAGAGAGAAAGAGAGACAGTGAGATTGAGAATAATGTATAGTGGTTTTCGTCGTTCGATATTCCTTCTTCGTTTTAGATATGACCGGGAAATGGCTTTTCCGGCTGACGGGGTACGGTACGAACAATATTCTCCGTCAATCTCCTTTGCCAACGATTGCGGAAGGCGTTCTCCCCTTGTGATGACTCGGAACAATGAGCTGGAACGGTTATTTCGTCGGTAACAGTCGAATATTCGTGGGGGTGATATGGGGGGGGGGGGAGGATAATAGAAGAGAACAACGATCTCGTTTATCAAATATTTTTTGACCGATAGACGTAGCACTTATTTATATCGCACCAATGATTCATTTCATGCAAATGATTAATGTATAGAATTTTTATGAAACGGGATTGTATTTTTCATCGATAGAAATCCTCCTTTCTTTTCATTATTTTTTTTTCTAATCTTTCTGAATTACTCGTATCGCATTGTATTAAAGAGAAAGAGAGAGAGAGAGAGAGAGAGAGAGAGAAAGGGCGTGTATTTAAAGGAAGAACAACGTGAAAGAGACAAAGCGATTTTCTCACCTACCGTCCAGAAAATTTCCTGAAGAAACACGTGGCCGAACTATAAATTATGCTGTCGGGAAGTAGAGGCGCTTCGATTTAGACGAGAAATCGATTCGCTCATCGCGGTCATTCGCGAGTGTGCGCGTCCGCTCTTGAGACACGTATAGGTCGTTTCTCTCCCAAGTTAATTCTTTTTTTTTCTTTTCTTTTCGAACGAAGCACGAAGGAAGCGACGAATCGTCCGTTGATTACGCGAACGAAACGTACGCACTCACGTACGTGAAGATAAACGTATCAAAGTGGTGGATCCGATGATCGGTGTTGTCTCTCGGTGGGACAAATAAAGACAAAAATTTAGTTCGCTTTGTATAATTTTATGTTTTTCGTTTCGATCGTTATTAATTTTGACGTTCATACAGAAAAATCGTTAATCGCGCGTTTCGTTCGATTCTATCGCGTTTAATGTAAATTATTTTATTGTATTTGATATATTAGATTTTATAGGGGATAGGGCAAAGATATAATATCGCACGGAGATTTTGAAATACGCTAAGTTGGTTAGGTAGGTTAGTAGGTAGGTAGGTAGGTAGGTAGGTTGGTAGGTAGTTTGGTAAATTGGTAGGTAGGTTGTAGGTAGATAGACAGATAGGAAGAGGTGGGGTATCGTTTTTGTTGTTTATATCGGCTAGTACGTAAAATAGAAACGCTACAGGGACTACGAACGATCGTTTCATTGACGAAGTACTTCGTCCAATTATCGGAAGGTAGGAAAGTAAACGCGTGTCTTTTTTTCTTTTTTTTTTTTTTTTCGATAGGTCACAGGTAACTGTCAGGCAAGATGAAACATCGCATTTGCCAAACGAGGCTATCCTTGTTTGCTCGATGTGTCCAGTCGGTAAAAAACGATCTTTTTATTACTTACTCCTTCTTCCTCTGTCAACCCCCCATCACCAACCACCCTTTATCCATTTCTCGTAAACCCCTTCCTTCGCGAATTTAAACCTTTCGTGCCTCGTTCAGTGGCGTCACTCCAGCGGAGCTGACCGTCTTAACGAAAGTGTTAAAAATAAAGAAAACTTACAAATTTTTTTTCTCTTCTTTTCTTTCCTTTTTTTCCTTTTTTTCCTCTTCTTTTTTTTCGAAGACGTTAAACGCGAAACGCAGATACTTGCGAGGAATTTTACGTGACTTTTCTTTTCCGTTGTTAAGACATTCGACACGGGAGCGATGTGCTTCGTTTTCGAGCGAGATATTCAAAAAAAGAACAAAATAAAGAAAAAAGAAAGAAGAGAGAAACAGAAAGAGGAAGCGAGTGAAACGCGAATACTTACAAAGGAACTTTTTCGAATTTTATCTTCTGTACTTTTTGGATTCTATTTACTTGTCTTTTCTCTCTCTCTCTCTCTCTCTCTCTCTCTCTCTTTTTTCTTATTTCTTATTTCTTACCATTTTTTCTCTCCCTCCCGTTGTCGCAGATATTTTCCAAGAATCAGAATATAGTCCTGATTCAGGCTTTATGATTTTCTTCATTCAATGTTGAACTCCTGATGATACGCTCCGTGTACGTGTACCTAACGTGTCGTAGAAGTAACGGAGAAAGATAGTAGTAGTAGTAGTGGTAGTAGCAAAACCGAAAAACTTGTATTTTTTTCAAAAGTGATAAATTGCAATTCGAAATACATGTTAAATGGTAAACGGTCTTTTTGTCTTTTGTACGTATGAATAAATGAATGAGCGTGTACACGTGCGCGTGTTTGCGTTTGTGTGTGTGTGTTGAATAAGATCGAGGTGCAAGGTAAAGTAAGGTGCGATGATAATTGGGACGAAACAACGCAGTATCGCGGTGCCTGTAAGCTTCGTTACGCGTTACATTAATTGAGATTTATAGTTCCTGTTAGTACGCTTACTTTGTATATATAATATATATATATATATACACACACGCACACACACGCACGCACACGCACGCACACGCGCACACACACACACACACAAGTGGAGGATTAGAATTTATGAAAGTTACTCGTTCTTTTTCTGCGATAAGATTGAAACGTCGACATAATTTTCATTATAACGTCTATGTCGGATATTATCAACGAAATGAAAGATTAATGTTATCGATTATGGTTAAGTACTTACTTACTCGTCGACGATAGTTCCGTGACTTTGGCACGTTATATACGAAGAGACGATAAAGAATTAATGAGAAAAGTAATTAAGATTTCCATCGAGACGACGACATCGAACGATGTACGATGACTCTCCGTATCGCTATGAATCTTCTAAGATATATATATATATATATATATATCTTCTAAGATATATATATATATATATATAAAGATAGAGTCAGAGATAAAGATGGATGGATAGATAGATAGAGGGATGGATGGCTGGATAAATAGATACAGTGAGAGAGAGAGAGAGAGAGAGAGAGAGAGAGAGAGAGAGAGAGAGAGAGAGAGAGAGAGAGAGAGAGAGAGAGAGAGAGAGAGAGAGAACAAGTTACGTCATTTAAATTGAATAAACCTACATATAGTTTCCGACGAAAGAAGAACAGACCAGGTGAGGTTATATTTTCTCATCATAAATGATTCCCTCACCCCCACTCTCACTCCCGCCCGCCCCGTAGGAAAGCAAGGAAATGTGAGGAAAAGTATTATTCCGAGCACAAAGACTTCTCATAAAATCGTATACAAGCGTTGGCTGTGGGGAGGAAGGGGGGAGGCCCGCCTCTCCCTCCTTACTTCTACCATTCCCGAGCCCTTCCCAACTATTCTGAAACACAATGATAAAAGGGGTTTCTCGAAAGCTACAACGTACGATACGATTCCGACTTTGATCGCGAAATTGTCGATTTAATCGTTTCCGTTCTATCCGATGAGAGTTTTTCTTTTTTTCTCTCTCTCTGTTTCTATCTATCTCTCCCTCCCTCTCTCACTTTCTCACTTCCTCCCTGCCCCCCTCTCTCTCCCTCTCTATCTCTGTCTGTCCCAAGAGAAGGATTTTTAAAACGTTTTTAAAGAAAAGCTCGCATGCAAATCCGTTAGATCAAAGGACTTCTAAATGCAATTACAATGGCAGTCGAGAAGAACACGAACCTATTGCAAGGACGTCACCGGTACGTTAGAATCGTTGTGGTGTACGACATGCTTTGTCCCAGAGGCCTCTGTAGGTTTATTCGCGGAGAGAGTGTCGGCTGCAGCAGGCGGACAGCAAAATAAACGAACGAAGAGTACTCTTTACGATCGTAGACTAGTGAATTTTCATTGTCCATACTCTCACTTAATAAGATCAGGTAGTATTTTATAATACATTCTCTTTGGATCTATTTATTAATATTATTACTATTATTAATATTATTATTATTATTATTATTATTATTAATTGTCGTTGTTTTATATTGTATTATTATTTACTTGGTTAATCGGTCTCAACAACATCGGGTATAAACCAATGGACTGTATATTGAATAAACGAAGAGAAAAAAAAACAAAAAACCAAAAAGTACATTATTCAGATATTATAATAACCAAATATTGCCGATACGCTTTGTATTAAATAGTGTATGAACCAAAGATCTCATTATCAATTGAATTTATCTTTCGGTCGATGTTAATTTAACTCGTCAGGCGTTGCTAGTTCCAATTAAAATTCGAAATCTCATTAACAAAAATTAAGCGAATACATTTGCGTCATGGCATATTATATATATGTATACGTATGATATGCAATTTTGTTTTAACTTTTCTCCTATGTACATTTCAAAATTATATATGTTATTTATATTATAAAATAATGAGAATTAACATTTGTATTGTGACATTCGGTTTAAAAAACGAACAGCGAATGTATACGCATTCGTAGAAACTTTCGCGTTATTCGATTTTTATTTAACGTGGCTGCATTTTTTGCACCGCGACGTAAATAATTTCTAAGGGATAGAAGATACTCAAGCCGTAGAAAAAATATTTTCGTATTATATTGCACCCTTACCGGAGAGTACGAATGGTGCAATATTCTTCTTCTTCTTCTTCTTCTTTTTCTTATTATTATTATTATCATCATCATCGTCATCGTCATCTTTATTATTATCGTTATTATTGTTGTAAGGAAAGAGATTGTTAGGAGAATAGTTTCTCTTGTCTCTCTTACGCGGCCATCTTCTCGTCCCTTTGTCAAAACTTGTCACTTAAACGATTAGTTAACGATGAGTTTCAAACCATCAGAGATATGCCGAGATTAAATTGAACTTTGCCATTATAACTTACGTTTCCGAGCGATATGTATACCATATCCACGTACGATCGAACTTTATGATCCGCGATAATGATAATAGAAATTAATTGACACTGACGATGACGAAATAAATAAATTTCCTTTAGTAAAAGAGTTCATAAAATCGTCTTTGACTCTCGGTCTCTGCGTGTTGTTATCTTTTGCGTGGCCCTCGAAGGGATTTCCTTTGGATTTATTCTCTCTTTCTCTATCTCTCTCTCTCTCTCTCTCTCTCTCTCTCTCTTTCCCTCTTCTCATTGCTTTGTCTAAGGGGAAGGCCAGTAGAACTAATTTCACCGTTAGACTCGTTATTAGATTTTCTATGGCAAGTGTATATACGAACCAAAGGGCGGTCCGAAAAAAAAAGGGTAAAATGGGAAAAGCAACAGGGTGGTATGGGGTTGAAAAGGGAGAAACACGAAGGAAAAATGTCAAGAGGAAGCAAGAGTAAGAGCAAAAGCAAGAGAAAGAGGGAGAGAGAGAGAAAGAGAGGGAGAAAGAGAGAGATGTAGAGAGAGCGAGAGAGAGAGGGAGAGAGAGAAAAGAGGGACGTTGGGGATTGGCTTTTCTTAACTTACTCAGAGTGTTGACCAAGAGTAAAAAAACATAGAGAAGGCTTGAACGCGCGTGAAAGAAAGGAAAAAGGAGTATGTGTGTGTGTGTGTGTGTGTGAGAGAGAGAGAGAGAGATAGAGAGAGAAGAAAATGGAGGAATAAAGAGAACGGTAGGAAGAGAGATAGATAGATAGATAGGTAGAGAGAGAGAGAGAGAGAGAGAGAGAGAGAGAGAGAGAGAGTAGGCAAGCTGGGGTTGCCGAGTAACGTAGAGGGCGGGGTAAAAGGTCTCTGGGGTGCCTAGCAACAGGTTGCTATCCTAAAATTTCGACCGGCAGAGAGGCGAAAGGAGGCAATGAGATAGATGAAGATAGATAGATAGATAATAGATAGATAGATAGATAGAGATAGAGAGAGAGAGAGAGAGAGAGAGAGGGAGAGAGAGAAAGAGAGGGAGAGGAAGAGAGAGAGAGAGGGAGAGAGAAGGGTAGACGATGGGAAAGCATCGAGTCGAGTACATAGACTATGTACCTCCTAAACGTCTACATAAACGATACCGATACGTCCTTGTCGTTCGATTTCTCATTATCCTACCAAAAGCCTTTCCGGATCGAAGTGACCAAAGAAAGATAGAGACAGAGATAGATAGATAGATAGATAGATAGATAGATAGATAGATAGACAGAAAGAGAGAGAGAGAGAGAGAGAGAGAGAGAGAGAGAGAAGCGACGAATGGACGTAGCTTCTCTTATCACGTGCTCCCACCAATCCTGATGAGAGAAAGGGACAGAGATAAAGTGATGATGATGTTCTTTGAGATACTTACCTTATTCCTAATCATGGTAGTATTACAAAATGAACGAACGTTATCGCGCGTATCCTATCAAACAGTTTACATTCCCTTTAACATCCAACGATGTATAGGTTATATTTTCTTTTCGATCCGATTAAGGCGTTCTATCAAAATTTAAATCGAATAATTAATTATCTACTTAATAATTTTTACACCGATAACGGACATTTCTTTTTTTTCTTTTTTTCTCTTTTTTCTCTTTTTTTTTTCATTCGCGAGCAACGCACTCATTTTTACCCGTTGCACTTATCCCCTATTTTGGTTTTGTTTTCGTTCCTTTACCTCCCCCTTCGATTCGACCAATTGTAATTGTGCATTTAACCATCTTCAATGACGTTACATTTGAAGAATCTATTTTTCATTTTTCTACAACCGCGCGTAAGTTTAACATCGGACTCATCGCCATTCACGTGTTCGCTCTTATATTCTCTTTTTATTCGTATCTCAATTTTAATTTTTCTCTTTTTTTTTTCGTTCCTTTTTTCTTTCTTTCTTTCTTTCTTTGGGAATAATTTGATCCGACTTTATTCATCGTACAAAGTTTCGCATTGTTGCCTCGTAACACGAAGTATTTCGTATCGTTAAAACCAATACATACACATACAACTTTAATTATTTATCGTGGTATAAATAATAATGCTAATGAACTTTTGCTTCGTGTAATAAGTTTTTTATTTTAGTTTATTATTTTTTTCTTTCGTAGGCACGATCAAAAATTGAATTATAACCTAAAGTTAATTACAGTACTTCGTAATAATAGCAGCAGTATACATTGTTATATTAAATTGGAAGGTATTTAACAAAATTAAATATCCTTATCGATGATATATTATACTACATAAATCACGTTAAATGAATACGCGTTAATAAAGATATTCGAAAGCTTTGCGTTTATTATAATAATAATAATTATTATTTTTTTCTTTTTTTTTTTTTACGTAGATCGCCATTCTCGTCGTATTATTTTATCATCGGCTGAATATCTTAATGGTCCATCAGTCCCCCCATCCTCCCCATATATTTTATAGTATCAAATTTCCTACAACGGATTTACCGATAGAGTTAGCATCTCCTACTGGCATTTGTTGCTTCCGCGTTCTATGCACATATGTACATACACGATGCTATGTACACATGCATGCACGTCATATATATATATATATATATATATATATATATATGTATGTATGTATATGTACATACACATAGACGTAATCTACTTAACGTCATCTAATTCCACATTATATCCGGCTGTGTGAGCGGTGCTCAATTACGCGTCGTAATGGATTGTAATTCGTTTTGACCGTACCGATGGACGACGACGACAACGACGACAACGACGACGACGCAACGACGACGACAACAACGATGACAACGACAACGACAACGACATTGACGACGACGACGACAACGACATTGACGACGACGACGACAACGACGACGAGCCGATAATAATTCGCGTATGTATGTGTGTGTGTGAGTAACGCGAATTTGTGGGGAGAGGGTGGGAGGGAGGGAGGTCGGGTTGTTTTCCACCGTGGACAGAAATCGTACCGACGTATGAATTTTCTCGATCGGCCACCGCGAATTTGGTTTTTATGGGATATCAATTGGCGAAGTGAAAATTACCACCTTTTCTCTCCTCATCCTCGTCGCCAGACACTTCCCCCAACTCGCTTTCTCTTCCCTCTCCCTATCCCCTCTATCTCTTATCACCTTTACCCCATTACCACCTCCCTCCCTCTCTCCCTCCGTGGCCAACCCACCCCTCGCTCACCTTCTCGACGATTAATCTCCTTCCCCCTCGCCTCCTGTATAAACGTTTAGGATGGCTATTTTGTATGCTAGAAACGAAGAGGGACAAGCCGGAAAGCTATCGGCGTTTGTAAAATCGAACGAACTGACAGACAGAGAGAGATAGATAGATAGATAGATAGATAGATAGATAGAGAGAGAGAGGGAGATAGAGCAGAGACAGAGAGATGGTACTATCTTTCTTCGATTGTAAACGATTGGAAACGATTTTCATTAGCGATCGGGGACGTTCGAATGGAAAACAGATTGTAATTGAATATACGACAGATATTTATGTAGCAGTACAAACAAGTATGTTTATAAATACCCGTAATGCGTAAATATGTATTATCTATCTATATGAGGGTTTCGCGTTTATCGTGATACGATTCCTTAATTATCACACATTGTAGTACGATATCGGACAGTAAGTGTACGAGTCCTATACTCTCTCTCTCTCTCTCTCTCTCTCTCTCTCTCTCTCTCTCTGTCTCTCTCTCTCTCTCTTTCTATCTCTCTCTCTCTCTTCTATAGGTATACACAAACACACGTGTTAATTGGTTAAGCTAGCACAAGTGTTTACCATCATCATGGGAGGTGTTACTTAGCGAGAGTGGCTATACTTGTGTATAGTAAGTTTTTAGGTAGTTAAGTAATTCTCTTTTTTTTTTTTTTTATACAAAGACACGCGTTCGTATTAGAAATGTTCGCGCGTATGGAAAACTACGTTTTAAACGGAGGAATATGTTCGCGTAGGAATATGTTCGTGTAGTATTCTCTCAAAATTAGTTATAGAGGTTTCGATTATCGTGGTGTCGCACAACGTAGAGAGAGAGAGAGAGAGAGAGAGAGAGAGAGAGAGAGAGAGAGAGAGAGAGAGAGAAAAAGGGAAGAAAATAAAATTTTCGACGTTTTGCAGAGCGATCGATAATTTGTAGTTTGATATACAGTAATTTCGTGTCTAATCAAATTTCACGAAAGAAAATTAATGAGAGACGTTTAATAGATTCGAGCGTTTCTTTTACGTCGAATCGATTGGAAAGTTCTTTTCCTCGTTTCTTTTTTTTTCCGTTTTTACCTTTTTCAATTTCAATGGTATTTGTATGAATCAAAAAAAGAAATAAAAGATAATGAAAGAAACTGTGTTAAATGATATATATATATATATAGCATTTTCCAATGGTTGATATAAATTGATACGTCTTCGTATCAATTTCATCGTCTGCAACGGTTTATCGTTTCACGGTTTTAGTTTTAACTCTTTTTTTCTTTTTTTTTTTTTATTTTTAACGAGAAAACGGGACAAAGGATCCTCTATGGCCGTTTGTTCCGTGAAGTCCACGGTGAAACTTAATAAGGACAAATAGCAAAGTTCCACTTGTAGGAAGGTGTGTATGTGTGCGCGTGCGCGCGTGTGTGTATAATACGTGTGTCCAAGGGAATAAATGGTGAACGCTTTAACGTTACTGCTTTTGGAAGGAATGGGGTTGACCTGGAGATGGTAGTGCGAAGGGTGAAAAAAAATACTAGGGGATAACAAGCATTCGCAGGTTGGAGAAGTAACTAACCGAAGATTTACAACGATCATTTCTATTCTATATATATATATATATATACACGCTTACACAGATACGTATGTACGAACTTATTTTTTCCCTTTAAATAGCAATTGCCGTGATTTATAAAGCTAATAACGATACTTTAGTCTCCGCCTAACGTTCTTCATGCTTGGACTTTTCCATCTTTTCTTATCGATCGATCGAAGGAAACGCTACGGTGGAATTTATAGTTCGTTGCTCTCAACGATTACTCCAGGTATCCTTTAATAGGTTGCCTTTTACATAATGAGTCTTTCGCGTATAGTGTCCGACTATAGAACCGACTGATGTGTAAGTTACTACTTACCTGCCGTTTCGTCGGCCAACTTACATGCGAATGCATATGCATAGATTGAATGCTTCAAGTATGAATGCAAGCGGTCTCTTGTTCTCTTTTTTTTATCTTTTTATACATATATATTTTCTTTTCTTTTCTTTTTTTATCTCTTTTATATATATATATATATATATATATATATATATATATATATATATATATGTATCTATGCGTTTATGTGTGGATGCGTGTATATAAATATATAGATATTATGTGTGTATATAGATAAATTTCTCTTTTTTCTCCCGTCAATCGCAAGATTTATATATTAACTAAATAAACGAAAGTGCCGGCCGCTTTAATTCATTTTGAACGTGTTCAGGAAATGAAGGCGGTTTGGCCGATAGAAAAAAAGAAAGAAAAAGGATAGGAAAAAAAGAAAGAAGAAAAAAGAAAGGAAGAGAGAGAGAGAGAGAGAAACGCCAATAGTGATATTTGAAAAATAGAAATGGAACGGTAGCAAAAGTAATTAATAGAGTATTACGAGTTCACATACACGCGCGCGCGCGCACGTACACACATACGAACAGAGAGAGAGAGAGAGAGAGAGAGAGAGAGAGATATGCTCGCGCGTACGTGTGTATGCGTGCGTGTGTATATGTACGTGTTCGATGTTCTTTCTCTCGCCGAATAAGTGTATGGTGTCGATAAAATATCGTTTATGCAACGTTGGGCATGCTTTTAGAAAAGGAAAGGTCTAAGAGAAAGATAAATGATGGGAATGGATATATAATTTTATTTGTATTTTGAAGAAACGGAAAATAAAATAAGTGAGGGAGAGGGAGAGGGAGAGAGAGAGAGAGAGTTATGGAGGAGGTACCGAAAAAAAGAATAAATAATAAATATTCTTTCATATTACGGAGACGGAGAAATTATTTTCTCTTCTTCTTCCCTGTTTTTTTTTGTTTTTTGGGGAAGACCAGTGAGCATGGAGGGCGGGAGAGACTGGAGAATAACTTAATCATACGTAACCAAAGTCGGTGTCGGAGAATAATGGTGAAACGGATAAAATATATACGAGTGCCGCCAGGTCAAGCGGCTATACTTTTCGTTCTTGATATCCTCGGAGATTAGGTACTAAGTAAGCGAGATGATCTAACGAGGCCGAGATCGTTCTTTTTTTTTTCTTTTTTAACTTTTATTTTATTTTATTTTTTTATCAACGTTTCGTCGACGAACTCTACTCGCTGTCTTTCACATCTTTCTTTTTTTGACTTTTCTCTCTCCATTCGAAAATTTTATTCAACTCCGACATATTGTCTTTCAGGATGTTGGGAAGCGTCGGAGGCCGGCACGTGTCTACGCGTCGGCGTGGCAGTAGCCCGCAGGTGCGTGCAGGTGCGGGCCTCACTTATTATGGTGGGCCTAATAATTCAAACGATGCCACTGGAGGAATGCCGCCGGATGCTCCGATTTACGCTGCCAGGAGAAGGAGGGCCGTTACCACCAGCGATTACAAGAGTTGTGCCCTCGTACAGACGCGTCTCAAATTCGGCGATATTACGTAAGTCTTCCGTATAGTCCACCCTTAGTATAATAAGTCTCTGTTTGCTGTTATATGACTCGTCGTTTAAACTTTATCGTCGTCAAGTGAAATAACACGTACAGAAAGAAAGAGAGAGAGAGAGAGAGAGAGAGAGAGAGAGAGAGAGAGAGAGAGAGAGAGAGAGTGAGAGAGAGAGAGAAAGGATCGTAATCGGAAGAAAGGTAGAAATTATTAAAAACGTCTTCGGCGCGTAATTAAGATTATTTTATTCGTGATCGAATCTCGATTTACAGGCGAAAGTCATGATATTTTTTGAAGATTTTTTTTTTTCTATGAAAGTTTTTATCGGTACTACGTGTGTGACTTTTATTGGTTACTTTTTATCCTCGTAATAATCACCCTCGAAGATATTCTAGGAGAAATCTGCTTTATCCTGTCGGTGGTAACGATGTTTCTTTGTAGTATCGATAAGGTAGATCGTCGAATAAATAGTTTCGGTCGATAACGTCGATAAAGTTTGTTCATCTGTCGGTAAAGGAAAGAGTTATCTTCGTGATTCTCATGTCGGTAAAAACAGACACCATTATCTTGCGTGCGATATCATCGACGCCAATCCAATGACTTACCCGAAAACTATAATACCGACGGTTTCTTGATAGACGGTAAAAACTGATTGTAGAGAAAAAGCAAGGTTGCTCGATGGGTAACGAGGTTACTCGATGGATAACGAGGTCATGTATTA
>OU426997.1:2636685-2651685 GCA_911387935.1 Dolichovespula saxonica
ATTTTAATTCGGTTAGAAGAAGTTACCCTTTTGAAAACGAAAGGAAAAAAAATAATAATTAAAGAGAAAGAGAAAGAAATAGAAAAAGAAAAAAAAAGAAAATTGAAATCCACGAACGCGGCGAAACTCTACGTATCTAAATTCTACTCGACGGAATATCGCCATCGAAACTATCTTGTAAGGAGGAGCCTTCCGTGATTAGAGGAGTTAACTCTCTCGGACGATGAGGACGAGGAGAGCTGGAGAGTTGAGGGGGAAACGTAAGAGGCATCGCGAGTGCCTCGTCAGACGGGATTTGGAATTAGTGTCTTGAAAAGAATATGTCTGTAAAAAAAGTGTCTGGGTGCCATCCGAAAAGGGATTCTTTTTATGAACGACAGATTAATCTTCGTAGGATTGATTACAAAACTCCTGCGAAAAATTGTATATATATATAAAAAATTTCATCACTATTATCATATATTATCACATTTCGTTAACATTGATTTTTAATCTTTGCATTTTAGTAATTTCGGTCCTATAAAAAAAATAACACCATACGATATTTATCGTATATCGTACCGCGCTTATTGTAAAGTTCATCGATCTTTCGCCATGACAATCGCACATGACGTTTTCGGTGGGTATCGTATCGCCCGTTGTAAAGTTCTCTTTGTCACGTCAATTACGATGTGTAAAGAAGAAAAAAAAAAAAAACAGAGAAAAAGGAAAAAAAAAGATCATTTATATTTCGTATGGTCATTAAATGTCTTTAATTTACTCCAATATATATATATCCCCTTTCGCTTACATAAGTCGTGACTTCAAATAAATCGCTTTCTCGCATCCCGAGATAGCTGGAGATAGTGAATACAGTAAATTTAATATAAAAATCCTCAAGGCACATTTTCAAGATAAAATCGACGAATATAAAAATTCCACGAATAAAGAATAATTGTTAGTTTGATTAACTACATCGTATATATCTTTATATATGAATTATTTCGTATAAAAGTGTCTTTACTTTTCTTGTTATCTTTCGAAGGGTCGATTCTTTTCTTTCGAAATATAAAATAATTGTTAATTTTATCATGGCCGATGGAAAAATATTACAGAGAAATAGAGAGAAATAGAAAGAAATAGAGAGAGAGAGAGAGAGAGAGAGAGAGAGAGAGAGAGAGAGAGAGAAAGAGAGAGAGAGAGAGAGAGAGAGAGAGAGAGAGAGAGGAGAAAGTAAAAGAGATCGCACGTCGTGGAAACCTTATTGTTCTATCCGCAGTATAAGGAGACATAAATCCATTTGGCTCGGCGTAGCAGCTCCTATGTACAGTTACGGCGTTAGAACCTTACGTTAGAAGACCAATAGATGACGAAGCTAGCCCGAGAGATTCAGATGACTTGACTTATGAAGCCTTGTACGTGCCATCGGTACAACGTACCTGAAACTCTCTTTTTCTTTCCCCGTAACCGACAGTCCGAGCAACGAAGTCGTTTTAAGCGCGGATCAAATTGTCCCGTTTGCTCGGTTTTAACCTCGGCTCGAAAGGTCACTTCTCTCGTATCTCTCTCTCTTCTCTCTCTCTCTCTCTCTCTCTCTCTCTCGCATCTTCTTCTTTTTTTTTCCTTGACACCGTTATATTATTAATTAGGGGATTTTTTACGAACTTACGGAAGCGATGAAAAAGAATTTTCATAAACGATCGACGCGTGTCATCGACAAATTATTTTTAAACATTATCTGTCCCTTTTTGTCCTAAAAAAAGATAGTCAAAGTGAAAGAGGGAGAGAGAGAGAGAGAGTAAATAAAAGACCAACAACGACGGGGACGTAGGCGTTTAGACTTGCGTTCGCGTCCGCGGTTCTTCAAGGAGGCCGATGAAATTCAAAAATACGCGCGAAAAGAACTTTATTTCTGTGGCGGGGAAGGGCGGGAGGCGAAAGGGTCTCCTTTTGATCGTCGGAGCGTCCTTCGACAGGAACAAGATATCCCTCTTCTATCTATAACACACAGTAGACTTTACCGTGTGGTACACACAACCGTGTCTCTAAGGGAGATACAAAAAAAGAAAATAAAAAAAAAAATAGAACAACAAAAAAAAGGTGACTACGCTCGGGGTGCAAGATTAGGTTCTATCTTTGTATTTTCGAACTATTCTCGTGATTAGTCTCGTTGACGATTTTAAACGATGTCATCGTCATCGCCGTCGCCGTCGTCGTCGTCGTCGTCGTCGTCGTCGTCGTCGTCATGTATGTATATTCCAATAGTGACTGGACAACGACGAGGTGACTATGATGCGATGCCTGTTCAATCGGTCGTGTCGTAGGTAAGAGTATCGGTTAATCTTGATTGGTCGACGTCTTTGTGACGTCACGAGCACCCTTTGATAGTCCGATCGAATGATCGAATTAAAATTCTCGCCACCCCTTTTTAACCCAAACGGTGTTACTCCACTCTCTCTCCTTCTCCTCCTCCCATACTCTCTTTCTCTATCTCTGTCACTCCACCTTCTCTCTCTCTCTCTCTCTTTCTTTCTCTCTCTCTCTCTCTCTCTCTCTCTTTCGAAGGATCGGCGCGTGTGTAAGCAATCGAAAAATGACGGAAACTCGAGGCTAACGACGTTCACGTTATTGTCATCGACGTCGACGTTAAATTTAAATCGAACTTCACTTCGAAACACACGTTAATTCTCTCGGTCCCTCCCATTCCTCCTCTTTCTCTCTCTCCCTCTCCCTCTCTCCTTCTTTCTCTCTTTCTCTCTTTCTCTTTACAGGTTTTAAGCGAAAAGACCCGCAAAGACCGGACGATGTCTTCAGAGGATTCTCTCGTGAGCTCGGGGTGATACTCGTGACGTCACGGACGTGACTAAAATACTTTATCGACTTAGAGGAGAAAGAGAGAGAGAGAGAGAGAGAGAGAGAGAGAGAGAGAGAAAGAGAGAGAGAGGAAATAACTCGTTGCAAAAATGTTTATCGATGATTTTCGTTCACTCGATCTCTCTCTCTCTCTCTCTCTCTCTCTCTCTCTCTCTCTCTCTCTTTCTTTCTACTTTTTTTTGTTTTCGCTGAATTCACAAAATTTCGTTCGTTTCGTATGAATCGAGATGTTTAATAAACTCTCAACGCTTTTCGTTTGAGTCAATAGAAACGAGCATAACGGTAAAGAAGTTCTTCTCTCTCTCTCTCTCTCTCTCTCTCTCTCTCTCTCTCTCTTTCTCTTTATTTCTATCTCTCTTGTTAGGTTTGTTCTCTCATATGCAATTATGAATGCTGAATAGTACATACATAGGTTCTGGTTTCGATAAACTCGCGAGGACCTCGCTAAAGGACCTTGATGATAGTCCTTTTCGATCCTATTGCGAGTCAAAAGCGAATTCATTTATCTCATTTGTGTATCCTATATGTCTTTCCTCTTCACTCTCTCTCTCTCTCTCTCTCTGTCTCTCATTCTAGAAAACGAGAACAACGTGATCAAAACAAAGATGTTCTATAGAAGGTGTAGCAGACAACAATTACGAAAGCTGCTGCATGCTTCGTAGGCATACGTATTTAGAAACACACACGGACACGCACACGCACATGTATGTATAACTCTATATGATGCGTAGAGATTGCATACGTGCATTGTGTGCAGCCTATTCCTTCTTTCTTTTTGTTTCTTTTTTCTTTTGTCTGTTCTTTTTTTTTCTGTTTCTTTCGCTCGAAGCATAGTAGGTATGTGTCGTTGTAGAGGCGTAGAAACGTTTATGGAACGTACGGGAGGAAGAATTTTCTACGTACTCACAATTTTCAATTTTTCCTTTAGACGTGGAGTCGTTAGTCGAACCTCCACCTCTTTGAGCGATTTTTAAAAAGGGGAGCGAACGACCCTCGAAATATCTGCGAAGGTATCCTCGACGACGTAATACTTGTTATTAGAAGATACAAAGACGTTCGTTCGTTTATTCGTTTATTCGAAGATTAAAAATTTACTCGTTACACCGCATCTATACCTTTTTGTCTTTGGTTTTCTGTTTCTTTTTCTTTTTTTTTTCTTTTCATTTTACTTATTCCTCATCTCCTTTCAATATTCACTGCTTGAACGTAATCTCTCGTTAATATTAACGAATGATAGTATTTGTATTTATATTCGTCGTTCGTGAAACGTTCACGTATTGTACTCGTGTTTCTTGTTTATAAATGTCTCTTATAGATTTCATCATCTACCACCATTGTGAAACGATGATTAACGATACAATACACGAAATTCGCGATCTGAAATCGATCCTGAGGACAACGAGACACGAGTCTGAGCGCTTGTCGGCGGATATGTTAGGAGGAAGAGGAGGAGCAGGAGGAGGAAGAGGAAGAGTAGGAAGAGGAGTAGGAGGAGGAGGAAAAGTAGGAGGTTAGTGATGTCGCGAAGAGTAGAGAGGGGTAGGAGGTAAAGGGAAGAGGGTGTAGGCAGTCCAGGAGAGTTCGACGTTCCATATTCTCTCGAAGCTCTGTTAGCACGAGTCCAACATCACCCCTTTACCCACCAGTTTCTCTCCAGAGCTTTAGCTGGCACACGATATTCCCTCTCTCTCCCTCTATATATATATATGTATATATATATATATATATATATATATATATATGTATATATGTATGTATATATCTCTCTCTCTTTCCTTTTGTCCCTTTGGTACCCTTCCTCCAAATACAGGTCTACGATACCATCAAGGAATGAAGGTCTATCCAACACGAACACCAGGAAGATTCTAAACGTGGCGCAGATCATTGCACATATTGTTCTCCTATGGAAGTACGGGGGTAGTGGGGAGAGGGGAGGGAGGAGATCCGCGCGCGAGCGCACGCGCGCACACTCACCGGAAGTAGCTAAGCCCGAATTCCTACGGACAATGAGCGAAAGAAACGCGGTGACGAAAGGGCGCAAAAGGAAAGTGTAATCAAGAAGAACTCGAAGGGGATTCTTCGAGAGCACATTGTATCCTTCTGTCTCTCTCTCTCTCTCTCTTTCTCTCTTTCTCTCTCTTTCTTTCTCTCTTTCTTTTTCTCAGGTCTCTTCCATTAGAAAAATACGACGATTCCTTTCTTGACGGTCTCGGATAAGAGGACTCGTTTCAGACGAGAGAATGAAAGAGTTAGGTTGATTTTATATATCCTCCTCCTCCTCCTTCTACCACTCCTCTCCGTCGTCCTACCTTCTATATTTTTTCGACCGACTTTACTTTCATAGAATAATTCGTCAAAAGTAGACACGTTAAAGGCTAACACGTTGGCTTTTCATTTTCTAAAAGTGCCACGACAAATAACGATTAATAACGCTATGTGCTTATCTCTCTCTCTCTCTCTCTCTCTCTCTCTCTCTCTCTCTCTCTCTCTAGTAACTTTCATTGTAGGAGAAAGTATAAAAAGGAAAGAATGACAAGAAATTTACAAGATGGAAGGAAAATAAGGAAGTGTATGAATTGTTGAGATTATTTTAATATCTTCCTTATCTCGCTGTTTCTCTCTCCCTCTCTCTCTCTTTATATATATATATATATATATACCTGGAAGGTACGACCGTGTATGTATTACATTTGATGTGTATTCGCTTCTGAAAAATTGCGACGGGTATCTCGAAGGTTTATTGGAGCGCGTATCGTTACTTGCGGGTAATCGAGAATTACACCCGTCCCTGTCAGCCACCGGGATAATAAATAGAAAAAAAAGAAAAAAAAAATTATACAAGATCAAATTTATTCAATCTCGTAGTTTCACTGAGTCGAAACTCTTACCAAAATGAGATTCGATGCGCGAAAAAAAGGACTGGAATTAAGCCGTGTTAATAATTATTTCATTTTAGAACGTTGATCTCTGAATATGAAAAGATAAAGCTAGGTAGGAGAGAGAGAGAGAGAGAGGGGGGGGGGAGAGAGAAAACAGGAGGTGGTGGGTGGTGGTGGTGAGAGATGATGGGTGGTCGAGAAAAAACGTGTTAGGTATAAAAGAATAGAGCTTAATGCATGCTCGCTCGTAGCGGATCTCTTTTCTAACATCCTCGAGTTGACACTATCTAAGTGCACGCGATACACTTGTCGTCGATCGATTTTTCTATTTCTCTCTCTCTTTGTCGTTCGTGAAAATAACTACGAATTCGTGTCGTAGTCGCAGCGAATAGGGAAGAAAGAGTGGAGGGTGGGTGGTAGATAGGGAGCGAGGGTGGAAAAGAAGAACGTGCTTTTTTTTTCATTTTTCACCCTGAAACACCCTCCCTCTCCTCTTGTTCCACTGCCACAGCCACCGCCGGCGCCGCCAACGTCGACGTCGACGTAGTCGTAGTCGTCGTTGTCCTGCACGAAAAAGCGCATAGACCGCGGTAATTAAGATAATTGGGGCAATAATTTCTGACGAGGAGCGACATCACGTGATATACCTATGCTGATAACTCTAATAATAGTCCAACAACGTGAGCCGCCTTCAAGTTTGTTTCTGCGGTCTGCCGGAGTTTACTTTAGCGCGGCCATATCGTTCATGACTTTTGCGTGAATGAACGTTGAAGAAGAGAGAGAGAGAGAGAGAGAGAGAGAGAGAGAGAGAAAGAATCGATCGTATTTCAAAATCATCCTCCTTCTGAAAGCATCATTTTTTTATTTGCCCTTTTTTTTACCTACAGATATCGATAATATACTTTGATAAAGCTCATCCTTCGCAGTAACTCGTCATATATTTTAAAGTAAACCCGTTTGGATGGCGACGGAACGTTAATGAGGCACGTTTCAATCTTAAAGAGAGAAAGAAAGTGAGCTCGTTTTCCATGAGAGAGAGAGAGAGAGAGAGAGAGAGAGAGAGAGAGAGAGCTAGTGGATATTGAGTTATGGGGAATTCGAGTTCGACATCACCGAGGTTGGAAAGTTTCTCGGGAAACGGCCATTAGTAATCGATACTTTCGTAAATAATGAATATTATAGACCGGGATAGCTTCATTAATTTGTCGTTGGGTTTACATCGAATTATCGATCTATCTCTCCAGGAACATCCACTTCGTTGACATACGTTCGAAGTAATCAGATATTTCGATTGCCCCCGCCCCTCCCCCCTCTCCCAATGGGGAGAAGGCTAGATCCTAAATGATAATCGCAAAATAGATCTTTCTCTATCGTTGATTTCTTTTCTATTAACCCGATTCGATGCTTTGACGATCTACTATTATTATCTTGATCAATCTTTCTACTCGTTAGTTTCTCTCTATTCGATGGGACAATACATTATCGATCCTCTTCTTTCTCTCTCTCTCTCTCTCTCTCTCTCTCTCTTTCTCTTTCTCGATCGCACGTGACTTCTGTCGATATTTCCGAAAGTAAATCTTTTCGTATTTTCTATTTTATCTATTAAAAGAAAAAATAAAAGAGAGAGAGAGAGAGAGAGAGAGAGAGAGAGAGAAAGAGAGAGAAAAGAGATCACAGGAGGTCGACCTCAATTCGAACCGGCGACAAAGCTACATGGGGATTTGTAGGTTATGGGGGAGGGCTTTCTAAGCACAGGGGGTTCCTGGCAAGGGCCGTGGCTGGTCGTGCGGCGAGTAGCTGTGAAAGCTCGTTGGAGGGAGACAGGGGTTGAATCTGGGTCGCCCTGCGCCGCGTGCGGCTCGAAAAGTCGGTCAAGTTTTCTGCACCTGCAGGTCGCCGATACCGGGTCATCTTCCTCCTTGACTTCCTAGCAATTTTTTTCGATTCTACCCATTCTTATCGTTTCTCTCGCTCGTTTTTTTTTTTTATTTCTTTCTTTACCTTTTTCTTCTCTTCTTCCTTTTCTCTTCTATTTCTTTCTTTTTTCCTACTCTCGGCGATGAATATCCAACTTAAAAAAAAAAAAAAAAGAAAAATAAGAAAGAAAGAAAATTCTTTTTTATTCCTCTCTTTCTCTCCTCTCTCTCTCTCTCTCTCTTCTTTTTTCCTTTTTTATTTATAATATTTTCTTTACTTTCTGTTCGTTTCTTTCCTTCTTCTTTTCTTCCTTTTTCTTTTTTTGTTTTCGCTTATCTCCCCTATCGATCGTTGAGAAAACGATATTTAGAATCAACCTTTCGATTTGTCGTTCGACTCAATGGCGATCGGATTTAAACGTCGCACGTCGGTAATCACAAACGGGAACGCTTCGAGTTTGCTTCCAGCGACGGTCGGAAAATATAGATCGATCGGACGTAAATAAGCGACAGTCTCTTGATTTTCCCGTGATATCAGGTGGAACGATATCATCGATCGTCGACCGTGCGTCTGACGTCACGTGCGACGAAAGCGTGTAAATCGGTCGAACGATCATATTCGATGTCGCCGGTAGTATCTCTCTCACTCTCTCTCTATCTCTCTCTCTTTTTCTTTCTTTTTTACACACGAGTATATTCCGGTGGATTTTCCGATGAGATAGAAACGCGCACCTAACAAATAAACAATGTATGGGTTCTACGTATGTACATATCTAATACACTTTGCGTGTTTTTATATTTTTTTATTGCGATTTCTCGACGCAGTGATAGTAGTAGTAGTATTAGTAGTAGTAGTAGTAGTAGTAGGAGTAGTAGTAGTAGTAGTAGTAGTAGTAGTAGTAGTAGTACTGCTAGTAGATAAGTACACATATATATATATATATATATATGTGTATATATATATGTATGTATGTATATATATCGTTCGCGTTAAAATATTTCGTGCCGTTTTCTCCATTTTCCTTCTTCTATTTTCTCATTTTACATCTAATTTCGTATATTTAGCTTCGATTATTCGAAAGGAATTATTGTCGTTCGTCGTTTCCTCCTCCTCTTCATCTTCTTCTTCTTCTTTTTTTTCTTTCCTCTTTCTTTTCTCCCTGTTTCTTTTTTTAATCCTTTTAATAATTGTTCACTCGAAAAGCTTTTGACAAGATTCAATTCAATAAAATCTATTTCTTCCTTTTCTTACTTACTCGATTATACGGAATAATTGCTAAGGTCTCAGACATCGTGGCATCGCGATATCGAAAAACAACGTTCGTTCTTCGCAATACGTATAATCCGAAGTGATCTTTTCCTCTCTCTCTTCTCCTCTCTCCTTCTTTCTCTCCCTTCAGAGCGACCAGAATAGAGAGCCAATAAACGTGCGAGACGTCGAGCACGACCCGAAACGTAACGTCGACATAGGTACATATGAACTCACGAGCCCATTCGCAACGATTCCATCCCAACGTACGGAACTTGAAACTTTTTAGGATCTCCTTTTTATCCATCTTCCCTTACTCGTTTCATATCTTTTTGTTGTCGGTGTCGTCGGCGTTGCCGTCGTTCGTTTTATATTTTTCCTATTTTTCTTTATTTTTTTTTTTTAATTTTTTTTTTCTTCGTCTCATATCCATGCCACGCGGGTACGTACATGCGTACTAATGTACGCGCTTACGTTTACGTAACCATGATATTATATCCTAGGAAAAGTTACGAGCGTTTAATCTAGTAGCAGTTTCATAAATTTCGAATTTCGAACTGGGAAAGAGGGCTGGGGCGAGAGCGGGAGAGTTCGCGGGCACGTAGATGTCAGCGTCACGTGGGAAATCGAGGCGCTCTGGTTCCATACTCGAACTCACTGTTAGAGAGTCGTTTCAACGTTGGGCAAATGTACTTACGTTTCAATTAAACGATATGGAAATTAATTTCACGGTAGAACGTTGAAATGGATGCGGGTCGAATGTCGTGTCGAACGAACGATTCTCCGATTAATATTGAATAAATGAACAACAACGTAGGAACGAGGAGAATGTATCGTTAGACGATCAGAAGACGTACATATATATATATATATATATATATATATATATATATATATATATATATATATATACACACACTTACATGTACATATATTTGTGTGTACGTGTAGTCGGACATATTGATTTTATCACGTTTACGTACGATCATACATAGATAGATAGATAGTATGTTCTAAGTAAGGAAGTACTGTGCGTATTTTTGTTTTTTTTTTTTTAATATTTTTTTATCAAAGATTCCACGAGATCGAGATCCATAGGGCTCGTAATAAAAAAATAATAAAAAATAAAAAAATAAGGGAGAAAACGTTCTAGGAATAAATAAAACTATCTTAGATACTTCCGGCGAACGTTACAAACGATAAGGGTTCCTGTGCTTTTCATAGACGTGCATAGACCGTGAGAAGCGCGATACGATGGCGTCGTCGTCGTCGTCGACTTTGTGATAGAAAACGAGGGATGGGAAGTGAAAAATAACAGCGTGTTCTTCTTCGAATAAAAAGACGTTAGAGATTGAAAGAAAGTTTATGGTTGGCTTAACGCGATCTTTCAAGAAAACTCGAAGGAGTTTTAATATTGCCCTTTTTCTCTCTCTTATTTCCTCCCTTTTTTCTATTTCAAGGTCCACGATCTGACAATTAGCGTCGCTAAAGAAAATCAATCGTTCGTATGATGGCTATTAGAAAATCTACGTGCTCATGCTATGTATAAAGATGTAACATTAGTGACAAATATATCATCTATCTATATATATGTACATAGATGATGACTGATATTTCCTTCGATATTTTTCAACCTCGAATAAATGAATGAATGAGCGAAGACATTATACTCGTGAGAGAAACGGAAATATAAAAAAATATTATTTTGCATAGTAAGATGGAAGAGTAATATGATCGATCAACAACCGAGGGTATAATGCAAATGTGTGCGTACGTGCGCATTATAAGAATAAAAAAGAAAGAAGAAAAAACAAAAACAAAAAAAAAGGGAAAGAAAGAAAAAGAGGAGAAAATAATCTATCGAAAAAGTATGAAGAATCTCGTAGAATGTGTGTGGTTTGATGTACTCGGCGCATAGTAACGTAAGCGTAAGGTAACGCGATCGGTAGGAGAGGTTAGAGGGGTGGAAAGCTAGGGGAAGAGAACGTAGAAGAAGAGCGCGAGAAAAAGAGAGAGAGAGAGAGAGAGAGAGAGAGGAGAGAGGAGAGAGGAGAGAGGAGAGAACGGGAGAGAGAAGAAGAGGGAGGAACAGAGAGAGAGAGGTCGTACGTATCGCATCAGGGTGTATGCACCGAGGAGGGGTAGGCCGTGGCGGGGGTCACGGAGTGCGCTGACCTACTGTTCTACATTCGCCGCACACAGCAGCCTTTCCGAAGTTCGCGGTAGGGAGAAGGGAGTCGAACCCAGAAACCCAGAACGCCGCCCTCTGTTCCCCTCCGTTCTATCCGTAACCTCGACTACGTGGATGACTACTACGACGACGATGACTACTATGGTAGGCATCGTTCTCGTCTTCTCTCTTTCTATCATCCTATAACACTTTTCGTACCATTGCTTTTATATAGCTGTCTCTTACTTTTCTTCTTTTTCCACCGTTGACTCGGCCCCCGCCCCTCTCCCGACCCTTACGAATTTTTTAAAAACTCTCAACCCTTATAACCACGGAACGGAGTTTCGCGGAAGGAGTTTCCATCCTTCCTTCCTTTTTCCATCTTTAGTGCTACTCCTTTTACACAGAGGAAATCGATGGAGAACGTTCGAGGGAGAATTACTATACCGAAGAGAACGTTTCGTATAGAGAGAGAGAGAGAGAGAGAGAGAGAGAGAGAGAGAGGGAGGGAGAGCGTCGGTGGATAAGGGAGATTATCGAATGTAAATTTCTTTATATGAAGGCGTACGCGAGTTAAGAAGAAGCGCGAAATACGAAGGGAAAACGTTGATCATTACTCGGAGAGAAAGAGAGACGAAGAGACAAAGAGAGAGAGAGAGAGAGACAGAGAGAGGGAGAGAGAGTTTTCGATCGATTCCGGGTCTTGGGAGTGCGCTCACCGAGAGAGCAGCTTCCTCTCGATTAGGAGAAAACGGTCAGTGGATGTAACGAGCATCGAGAGAAACAGGGAAAGAGAGAAGGAAAGATAGATAGATAGAGACAGAGAGAAAGAGAGAGAGAGAGAGAGAGAGAGAGAGAGTGAGAGAGAAAGAGCTACGGAATTTATCGCGGTCGTCGTCTAACAGCGACCCGACCGTTGCCTCCTTTCGTTGGCAAGGGCAATTAGCACTCTTCGTGCAATGGGATCGTTGAACCGTTCCAGTAACTCACTCTGCGCCCAACGTCTTCGAAATTATACAATTTCTTATTCTTTCTTATTATTTCGTTTTCTCTTCTCCTTTTTCCTTTCCTTTTCTTTCTTTTTTCTTTTTTTTTTCGTACATTATAAATCGCAAAACTATTGACATCTTTCGCGACGAATATCTCGTGTTAGAAAGAGAAATTTAGAAAAAGATTGGACAAATAGAGGAAAGGGTAATAGAAATAGAGAGAGAGAGAGAGAGAGAGAGAGAGAGAGAGAGAGAGAGAGAGAGGAAGAAAATATGCAATTAACTATCGGACGAGATTTTTGCGTTGATTTCGTGAAAATAAAAGCATTATGGATTTTTTCACGAAAGATAGCTGAACGCGTTCTTTTAATGGTAAGGGGCACCGAAAGCTAGCTGGACGTTCTTGCCAACTCCGAAGGCTCTCATCCCCCGTTTTTTAAGGCGCACGATGGCGCATGCACCGCTAACCCCCAACAGTAATATCGGTTTGAAGCACACCAATAAGAGGGAAAGCACACTTATGCGCACGATGTCTTTACGCATACCGCCGTGTCTCTTCTTGAACAGCGCCGTCTACCGGCGCGGAATCGAGTGTGCATATGAGAGAGAGGAGGAGAAAGGGAGGGAGAGGGAGAGAGAGAGAGAGAGAGAGAGAGAGAGAGACGGGTCTGACTAGTTCGAGGTTTGAAAAAAGCGCGCGAGAAATGAAAGCTCCATCGAAATTTCCATATCGATACAATATTACTCGATGTCGCTCGGGCCGATAATGTTCTTCTAAATTTATAACGCGACGACCTTCTTAGCGAATTAACGCTACTCGAATTGTTTACTTCTTTAGTAATCCTTACCTTTGATATTGGAAATTCGATCTGTCAAACGCATGTTTACGACTTATCCTTCGAGGACGTTTAGGTTGTATGAATATCTATTAGATTATTTCTCTCTCTCTCTCTCTCTCTCTCTCTCTCTCTCTTTCATTCTTTGCTGTTATTCGATTGAAATATCTGCTGGTAGGAGAGGGGGATTGGGAGGGCGCGTTGTTGGAAAGACACGTTCCTGAAATTTAACTTTGTGAAGGGACTTGGAAATGTGTAGGAGAGAGACAAAGTAGATACGTATACGCGTACGTATATACACATACACACGTAGGTAGATACTGATACGACTGCATATACGCATACACACATATATATATATATACACACACACACACACTCAGATATACGCATACACATACATACATATACGCGCTAAGAGATGATATGTAGAGGTTGGTCGAACGGAAGGAAAGCTCTAGTACAACGGAAAGAAAACCAACGAATATCGCGCGCACCTATGCGGAGTGTAAGTTAGCAAGGAGTGTTAGATGAAAGAAAAGAGATGGAGAGATAGTTGGGAGAGTAAAAGAAAGAGAGAGAGAGAGAGGGGGGGAGGGAGACCGGTGATCGAGAACAGGAGGGGGTTTGGTTACGACCGTGTCACGAGGGAGAAGAGTAGTAGAAGGATAGGGTGAGAAGGACGGAAATAGTAGATAGGTTGGTGGAAGGAAAAAGAGGGAAAGATTGAAAATCGGGAGGTATCGTTAGAGTAGTGTTGGTGTCCGTTGCTGGTGTTGGCCACCGTCGCCGACGACGACGACGGCGACGACGACGACGACGACGACGACGACTACTTCGACGTCGACGAAACGTACGATGTAGTGGGGATGAGAGAGAGAGAGAGAGAGGGAGATAGAGATAGAGAAGGGGTGGTAAGCACTGGAGGGTGGGAAAATCGGGAGTTGGTGGTGGAAACGCGAAAGAGCGTAGTCGAGCGATCGTCTCGCTGTGGCCACGAGCTTCGTCGCTCGGGGAAGAAGAACCGTAGGTAGTGTTTGAACTTCTGGCCGAGTGAAAAGGGACCGAGACCGAGTAGGATATATAATAGGCGAAGAGAGAAGAGAAGAGAAGAGAAGAAAAGAATAGAGGAGAGGAGAGAGGCTCGTGAAGCCGGCTGCGCCGACCGCGGGACGACGTATCATCATCGACGTTTTCGACCTTTCGAGACGTTTTCGACGAGAGTTTTCGGGACGAATCGCGAGTTACTCTTTCTCTCTCTCTCTCTCTCTCTCTCTCTTTTACTTTTGGTGGATCCTCCCTCTCCCCCTCTCTCTCTCTCTCTCTCTTTCGCTCGCTCGCGAACGTGAGGTGTGTGTGCTCGATCGGTGTTCCGTTTTTCATTCCTTTAACTTTCTTTCACGTTTTATCTGGTTCTTTCTTTCTCTTTTTCTCTTCCTTCCTTTCTTTCTCTCTTTCTCTCTCTCTTTCTTTCTCTATCTCTCTCTCTCTCTCTCTCTCTCTCTCCCTCTCTCTCTCTCTCTCTCTCTCTCTCTTTTGACCGTTTTGTCATCGTCGTTGTCGTCGTAGTCGTACGGTCGACCGACGAACTCCTCGTTCGCATTGTCGTGTTCGTCGTGTTTGTGGGTGCCGTTGCTACTGCCGTACTTGTTCGTGATCGTCGGCGTTCCCATCACCGTCATCGCCACCTTCGCCGTTGAGGTTGCCGCTGCCGTTGCCGTCGTCCTCGTCATAATCATCATTATAATCAAAGTCGTCGTTGCCGTTGCCGCTACCATCGCTACAGCCGCCGCCGTCACCACCACCACCACCACCACCACCACCACCACCACCACCACCACCACCACCACCTACACCACCGCCGCTGTCGCCGCCGCCGTCGTCGTCGCCGTTGTTGTTTTTGCCTCCTTCCTCGTTGCCCGTCGTCGTTCTCGTGTCGTCGTCGTCGTGGGATTAGAGCCGAAACGGTGACGGCTCTAAAAGTGTTTGTTATGCGCCGGTGGTACAGTGGTGGTTGACGACGACGTCGACGTCGACGACGAGGAGGACGAGAGCGGGCGGAGGCGGAGGAGGAGGAGGAGGAGGAGGAGGAGGAAGAGGAGGAGAAG
>OU426997.1:2659185-2661685 GCA_911387935.1 Dolichovespula saxonica
ATGGAATGATTGATCGGGTTTTTCTGAGATATGTCCGATTTTTGGCCGACTCTTACTACTTAAGCCGAGTAGTAAAGAGCCAAAATAGCGATGCGACATTATGGGATTCATAATGGGGCGGTGGGAGGGGGAAGAGTGATGGGGAGAGATGAAACATATCGGAATCGAGGTAAAGGTCGTCGAATAAATTAACACCATTTATTCCGTATTAAATAGATTTATATATCGATAATATGATTCTATGGGTATGACTAAGAGTAGAGGAACAACGTGATAAAGAAAAGAACTCTTCTCTTCCTCCTCCTTCTCCTTCCGTTATTCCTTATAGAGATTCGTTCCTATAGTTCCTTAGTTTCGAGAAATTCGTAAAATTATTTCGTCGTGAGTGAATGGGCTATAGGCCATTGAGTTAGCGTAAATCGTTTTGCATATCGAACGATCTCGCGTTGTATGAAACAACACACTTGTCCCAATTTCCTCGAAGGAATTTTCGGAGAATACGTAATCGTCGTGTCGCATCAATGAAAGCCACTTCTTCGAAATGGTAGTTCTTTAACGTTGAATGCGAACGGTCAACGAGGATCGTTCGTGGAATAAGTCGTTTAACTGTTCTTTGTTGTTGTGTAGAGAGTTAATCGCTCTTATAATAACTTTGTATGCGCTGATGGTTTCCTTTTTTCTTTTTCTTTTTCTTCTTTCCTTTTCCTTTTCGACGAAAATAAGGAACTACGCGTAAGAAAATAGTCCGAGGTTGTGGGTGGATATGAATCGAGTGGGAATGCATCTGCACTGGTTACTGCAACCTCTTCAGTAATCGCGTGTGCGGCAAGTAGGGTGGGCGTGGAACGAGTCAGACGTCTTCGTCGTCTGGATACGATCTGTTTTTACTACTTACGAGATAAAAAATCTTTCTTACTATCTCTCTCTCTCTCTCTCTCTCTCTCTCTCTCTCTCTCTCTCTCTCTCTCTCTCTCTTTCTCTATCTATCTATCTATCTATCTATATTCCTCTCTTTTTCACCTTCGTTCGTGCAAGTACAAGTTTATGATAACTATTCCGTTGTGGACATTACGACCCACATATTATCACGTCTACGCAAGAGCCGTTTCTTTGCTAACTGGAACAAACAAGGGAGGATTAACGACAGGAAGAAATATAGATGGAAAGAGAGAGATATAGGTGATAGAGGAAACTTGTTTCTTATATTTTCACGATTTGCGGTCGGACTTTGATCTTGCAACAAGTACCACAGATAGTCGAATGAATTTCTCAGTCGTTATTGTTGCTATTACCTTCTCTCTATCTTTTTCTCTCTCTCTTCCTTTATTTTTTCTTTGCAAAGAAAGTAGAAACTACGTGAAGGTGAGTTAGATATTTCTATTTTTCTGATCGTCTAATTATTTCTCTACGACAGACTATATATCTATAACTTATCAGCATATATGTATATATGTAAGGTACGTGTAAAGCCATCGTTGCTCGCTTTACACGATTCCCTTTATATGCACTACCATATATATATATATATATAAAATCACAGCTATGTATATGTATATATAATGTATATGTGTATATATATATATATATATATATATATATATATATATATATATATATATATATATATATTAGAAGCATAAGTGTATATAACGTGCGATTACGTGTACACGCGTCGTTTATATACAGAGGAGTTGTAGACGATAGAGAAGCGCGTACGCGTCCTTTCGTACACGTGTACGTCTGACGTAATCCACGCTTTCCATGAGCAAATAGACCGAAAGGTAATTTCATTGGACATAGCATATAGACGACTATTATCGTCATAAAGGTATATGTGTGTGTGTGTGTGTCTGCTGTGTGTACTACGTCGTACGATGTTTCTTTTCTTTTCTTTAGTACAAATTTTCTCGATTAGCTCGGTCTTATATTTTTATACGAAATTAATAAAGAGACACGCAATCGATTATCGTGCAATCGTCAATAATTATCATCCCCCCAAAAAATCCAATTGTTTGTTTACAAATAGTCATAAGATTTAATATAAACTTATTATAGAGAAAGAGTGAGATATATATGTATATATATGTTATAACATAGTTTGTCGGACAAATGGCGTTTCACGCTTACGGATCACGTCATTTATTCATACTAGTCGATTCGTGGTATCGATCTATCGAAGAATTTCTCACAACGAGCGAGCGAGCGTGCCCGGTTAACATGTTCCCACAAACTCTCGAGAATTCGTAGGCTCGCGTGTTCTCTGTCTCTACGGGTGTCAATAATATCCCGTTCGATCGATAACCGTTCTATCGTATATATGCATGTAATGCGACGAACGGACGAGCACTTATTATTAATTGTCGCTCGTACCCTGCTTTAGATAGGCGAATAATCAAGATACCTTTAGGTGGATCGATAATAAATAGAATCATTTTAATGGTATATAGACGATCTCTCTCTCTGTCTCTCTCGCTCTCTCTCTTCCCTCTTTGAATCTCTT
>OU426997.1:2666685-2669185 GCA_911387935.1 Dolichovespula saxonica
GAGAAGGCAGAAGTTGGCCGGACTGAGTGGTCGCGGTGACTGGACTAGCTTTGGTGGGGAGGTAAGAAGAGGCAAGTGTCCCTAGAGTGATATTAGAAAATGGAATCCGAAGGGTGATTGTTTTGACAGGTAACTGGTTCGGTGGATATGGCACCAGGCCGGGATCAGGGCGGAGGGGCGGGTGGAGGCGGGGGAGGACAGCCCAAATCGAAGGGCACGACCTCGCTGTTCATCCTATCGGAGGATAACTGCATAAGGAAGCACACCCGATTTATCATCGAGTGGCCGCCCTTTGAGTACGCCGTCCTGCTAACCATCATCGCCAATTGCGTGGTCCTCGCCCTCGAGGAGCACCTGCCCAAACAAGACAAGACCATACTCGCGCAGAAACTCGAGGCAACGGAGATCTATTTCCTCGGGATATTCTGCGTCGAGGCGAGCCTTAAGATCCTCGCCCTTGGCTTTGTCCTCCACCGCGGCTCCTACCTACGTAACATCTGGAACATCATGGACTTCTTCGTCGTGGTGACCGGGTGAGGAGATCGTCTACTTCAAGCGAAAAAAAATAACTTTTCTTTCTTAATCGTTATAATCGTTTCACCGGTTTATTATCATTTACTTTCGATCATTTTTCATTTTCCTTTTCATTTTCATGTTTTTTTTCCTCTCTCTCTCTCTCTGTCTATCTCTCTATCTATCTCTGTATCTATCTATCTCTCTCTCTCTCTCTCTCTCTCTCTCTCTCTTTCTTTATATCTATCTATCTATCTATCTATCTCTCTATCTATCTCTCTATTTTTCTTCTCATCTCTTCGTCCAAGACCGTTTCATACTATTTTTTCTTTATCTATCATTTTATTACTTTCTCTTTTTTTGAGAGAAAGAAATTCATAATATCTCTTTGAGTTAGGCGGACAGTTCGAGAAGAGAAGACGATAGAGAGGAATGCACTTTAGCGTGGTCATTTCATCGCGATAAGAGACTACCGATTCCTATCGATTATATATTATTATACGTTGACTTTAAACGTTACCTTTCTTTTTTTTTTTTTTTTTACGTTAGGAAAAACTGATCCCGAGGAAAGAAGTTTCAAGAGAAACAGTATATGTAGTTACAATATATACAACTGTCGGCATTGTGAAAACTTCTTTCCTCGTACAGCTCCATGCCGTACGTATGTATACGGTTTTGTCCGATTGGACAGATAGATTCTAGAGTGATCCTTGGATTAGGTCGATGACCGTGTTCGCCGAAACTAACGTGGACGTCGACCTGCGTATGCTACGTTCCTTCAGGGTCCTCAGACCGCTAAAGCTGGTTTCGAAAATTCCAAGTGAGTCAGTCACAGTTCTGTGAAAAAGCAGATATAACAAAGCAAAACAGTACAAGAATACAGTGAAGCAGCAGATTATTATTATATATATATACTAACCCCCCACCCTTGTTCATGGCATTTGCGTTTGTGTACGTTTTTATAGTCTGATTAGCTTTTAACATTTTATATTTAACGTTCCCTATTTATATTTTATACGATAGTTTAACCTATATTATACATACATATATACATATACATCTTTATATATATATATATATATATATATATATATATATATATACACACATACACGTCTTTATTTATGTATATGTATATATATATATGTGTATATATTATTGACTATGTCTATCAGTTTTATTGCTTATCTTTGAATTACTGATTCGACGTTTTCTGATAGGTGCAAGCAGAAGATATATAACGCAAGCTAAACTAATACTACTAAATATTTTATTTGTGCTTTAGTTCGTTCCCCTTGGTTACCCGTTTGCGTAATTACACGTCTCTGTTTTACTAATTAATATTTAGCGGCTATGGGTGTTTTAGAACAGTTGATGAAAGCTATAGATAAAGAGTTGGTCGAAGATATTTTAGGTATATATTTAATAATGTAATAGGTATTTTGTCGGATCTGTGTCAAAGTGTATTTTTCAAGTAATCAAGTCTGTATATACACATACATATTGTTATTAGGATAATAATGAATTATTAGCCGTTAGAAATACTCTATCAGTTATTTGCTATATACTCTATATATCATTCATTTTTATATTTACTCGCACTCCCTTCTATCTCTCTCTATCTCTTCTCTTCTCTTCTCTTCTCTTCTTTCTCTCTCTCTCTCTCTCTCTCTCTCTCTCTCTCTCTCTATCTATCTATCTATCTATCTATCTATCTATCTATCTATCTATCTAATTATCTCTTCTTATTCATCGCACTCACACACGAAAATACACAAAGAAACAATGAACGCAAACTCACACACACGATATATAAAACATGAACGAAAAAAAAGAACAAAAGAAAAACAAAAACAAAAAGAAAATATACAAAAAAGGATGATGCATAACTTTTCGTATTTTAGGACCTATCACTACTTCTTATTTCTTTTTTATTTTTTTCCTTTCTTTTCTTTCCTAATTACTGTGTAATAGATTGAAACATTTA
>OU426997.1:2674185-2726685 GCA_911387935.1 Dolichovespula saxonica
GTGTTACAGTATAAAGGACATCAGTGAGTATTTTCGCGTAGCGAAACGAGATGAGGCGAGATATTTTGGATTTTAGAATGCTCTAATTAAACGATATTCTTTTTTCTTTTCTCTCTCTCTCTCTCTCTCTTTCTCTCTTTATCTTTATCTTTTTCTCTGTTTGCGTTTCTTTTTTTTGTTTGTTTTTTTTCTTTTTTTTTCTTGTTATCTAGGCGTGATCGTGAAGGAGGGCGAGAATCCGGACCCGTGCAACACGGACATTCAATCCGAGGCGCCGTTCGGTGCCCACGTGTGCAACGCGAGCATCTCGACGTGTTTGGATCATTGGGTGGGACCAAACTACGGAATCACCAGCTTCGACAACATCGGATTCGCTATGCTCACTGTCTTCCAGTGCATCACTATGGAGGGCTGGACTTCCATATTGTACTGGGTAAAGCAAGAAATATGTTCATCAGTGTTAAGTCTCTGTCTGCCTCTCTCTCTCTCTTTCCCTCTCTCTTTCTTATATATATGTATATTCTTACATATATCTATTATATATATAATATATATATTTTGTCTCTCTTCCTTTCTGTCATCTCTCTCTCTTTCTCTCTCTCTCTCTCTCTCTCTCTCTATCTATCTTTCTCTCTGTCTCTCTTATTCAAATTTATTGTCTCGCATATTACCTCGTATACGCATATTATTTGCGTAGACGATGTCTTACCTATTTCGATGTCGTTCATTAAATTCGCTATTACTATATGAATATTGTCGAGCTTTCCAATACGGCTAGATTCGTCGTAATTTTATCGTATCAACCGATCGAACCCATTCGTTCGACGATCACCGAACCGATTTATAATATTTGAATCGGTTAATAAAATATATTAGAAAGTTGATCGAACGGGGAAAGTAATATTTTATTTGTCGTCGAATGTTTAAGGCTCGATCGTTGATGAGTGTAATTTTTCTTTTATTTTTTTTCTGTTTCATTTTTTCTATTTTTTTTCTTTCTCTTTCTTCGTCTTTGTCTTCCTTTTAGTTATTGTGCGTCTGCCCCCTCCCTTTCTCCCCCACTCCTACGTGCCTTTGTTATGCGTTACGATATAATAACAATTGCTCGTACTTCTTAACATTATATATTTGACACATCTAAATGTATATTTATCCCGTTTACATTGCGATGCGTTGTTAATCGAATTTAGTTCATTTCTACTTTCACCGTCGTATGATTTCTTTTGTTGGGTTTCTTTTTTCTCTTTCTTTCTTTCTTTTTTTTTTACTTTTTCCTCCTTTCGATCGTGTCTCTTTTTCTTCTTCTTTTTTTTCTTTTTTACGTTGTCGATAACGAAGGAAAAACCTAGCCTTTGGTCGAGCTTTGATATCGTAATAAATATGCTTTCGCAGAGATAAATCAGCTAACACTGACGTATATGTTCACCTTGCTCAGTATAACATTGTCAGTTTCAGCCCTCTTTGCTATATAACCATAACAATATACAGATATGCATACATACATACATACATACATATATATATTTATATACATATATATATATATATATACATATATATATATATATTTATATACATATATATATATATATATATATATATATATACATACACACATATATTCCCGTTCATATTCAATCGATCGTATCGATCAAAAGAAAATTTTTAACTACAATTCGTAGAACCTACATATGTATCCCCTTACGCATATATATATATATATATATATATATATATATATATATATATATAGACCATATGTAGTCGCAGCGGATGTACTTAGAAAAAGTATTCCTTTGATCGATATAACGATTTCTCCGATAGCTTCTTGCTAATTTTTTTTTCTCCAATTGATACGAATTTTTATGAATGTTACGTCATCTGTATCTCGATATGTAGCTTGGTGTATTAACGAAGTGCTCCCTCTCCTCCCCTCACTCCCTTGCCGCCAGCACCGCTTCCTCGCTCCTCGTTGCTCGCTCCCCCCTTTTACCACCCTTCTAAAATTTAATATTACATTGCGCGCCTCTAAGGACGGTCCCATTGATGTTTCTCGCGGGTACCATAGAAGCAAGGGGGAAAAGAAAGAAAAAAAAAAGGAAATAGACAAAAGAAAGAAAACAAGATCTCCGTATGTTTGAATGTCTTTATGTCGCATAATGTTCTTCTGTCATTGATTGATATGCGTACAGCTGTGTATCTGGTGCACCATGCTCGCACATGTAATACCGGCTTCACGTGGCTCTGGTCAAATTTGCAGACAAACGACGCTCTTGGAAGCACGTACAACTGGATTTACTTTATACCATTGATCGTCCTTGGCTCCTTCTTCATGCTGAACTTAGTTCTTGGTGTCCTGAGCGGGTAAGTATCGTACAATTCGTTTAATAAACGTGACAAAATCTCCCCCCCCCCCCACGTTCGATTTTACATTTAAAATAATCGTTCGCAATATGTACATGTGTGTGTGTGTGTAAATATTATTGTGTTTATATTGTATGGCGTTAGGCGTTAAAAGTGATAAGAGGAAAGGGGGAAAGAAATAAGAAATAAAAAAAGGTAGAAAAAAATTGAAAATTGAAATCTTACGTGGTTCGTGAGATCGCGAGGATAAAAAAAAAGAAAAGAAAAGAAAACAAATGAAAAAAGCAAAAAAAAAGAAAAGAAGGAAGAGAAATCGACGAAGTAAAAAAAAATCCATTTCTTATCTTTTCGTTAGGGAGTTTTCTAACGAAAGAACGCGCGTTGAGAGGCGGGCGGCTTATCAGAAAGCAAAGCGAAAACGTCTCTTCACCACGGCATTCAGTTCCTACTTAAAATGGATCACTCAAGCAGGTTTCAACACTAACGGATCTGTTCTTTTCTATAGCTTTTGATAAATACATTGTACAGAGAGTACTGCTTATAATTAGATATATCGGAGTCGCGTGAGTAAAGGGCTTGAGTTGAGAGTAAGCTTGAGAGTAAAGGGTAATAGATTTATATATCGTTCCGGATCCGATTTGTTATCATTGATAGAAGTATACATATACATATATACATATACATATATACATATACATATATATATATATATATATAATATTAATATATAACTTAATATATATGTATATATATATTAATATATACATAATATTAATATATATACATATATATATATATATATATATATATATATATATATATATATATTAATATTATGTATACTCATGATCCATCCTTATAACGTATTTTGATTGGTCGCTTGGATATAATCGATTGATCGATATTGTAAGCGCAGTGATTAAGCTATAAAAAATTATTCAATCCAAAATAATAGTATTACGTAGCCGTGCCTCCGATTCTTTACTACCCATATCCAGCCCCCTTCCCCGCTTCCCCGCCATCCGCACATCCACACCTCTTGTTCCCTCTACTACGGTAATGAAAAAAAGTAAAAAAATAAAAACAAGCGATGTGTTTCCTTAAACAAGTATATACTGGCATATGTATTATCAACCTTTGCTGCTACGCTTGTAGAGAGTTTGCGAAGGAGAGAGAGAAGGTGGAGAACCGGCAATCCTTCCTGAAATTGCGAAGACAACAGCAGCTCGAGCGCGAACTGAATTGCTACCTCAATTGGATCTGCAAAGCAGGTTAGAGATGCTACACGATTGGTAACCATCGGGACGTGCATTCACTTCGGATTAATCCACTTGCTTTTACGACTTTTCTGTAAATCTCGTTTTCGTTTAAGCCAGAGAAGAGTGGTACTAGATTTTTCGTCGTTTAGATATCGGCTAGATTAAAAAAAAAAAAAAAGGAAAAAACAGTCTGTATTGTCGCGGCGTAGATAGGTAAAATTCGCGTGTCCGCTTTTAAATAGTAATTAAATAGTCGAAGAAAGACACTATTTATCATTTTTCTAGGAGATCTCATAATGACCGTAATAATGAATTTCGATTTCAGAGGAAGTAATTCTCGCCGAGGAGAGGACCACGGAGGAGGAAAAAATGCACATATTAGAAGGTTCGTGCTACACACACATTATATATATATATATTGGGTTGTCCGGAAAATACGCGCCGATAATATTTTAATAATACAATAATAGTAATAATAATAATTTAACAAATGTATACTAAAATTTAAATCTTCTGCGTTTCAAAATCGGCACGAACATTCCGGACAACCCAATATATAGATATAAATATATATATATATATATATATATATATATATATATATATATATCTTTTGTATTTTTTATTTCTTCTAATACTAACGTCACCGTATATACACATTCATAGGTACGTCAGTAGTATACGTTGATTGTTAATTAAATAATTTCGTTCATCCTCGTCATCGGGCCATCCGTTTAGCAATTTTAATTCTTAATTTTTTTTCTCCGGTTTTTTTATTTTTCGTTAATATTTTTTTCTTTTTGTAAAATTCTGTTGCACTCCGCAGTGAGAAAGAGAGCCGCGGCGAAGAAGAAAAAGTTGAAGAATCTTGGAAAGAGCAAGAGCACCGACACGGAGGAGGAAGACGCTGAGGACGATCAGGACGATGGTGAGTTGTATTTTTCCTATCCGTTAACTACTTACACTCTTTTGATCTGTTAAAGTATTGTCTTCTTTCGACTATTTTGAAAATGAGGCCTATTATTATTATCCTATTACTTATACTTCTATATCTACTTCTTCTTCTTCTTATTATTCTTATTACTATTACTATTACTATTAATATTATTACAACTATTGATTTTATTCTACGAAGTGATATTTTCGAATAATAAAACGTTTCATATATATATATATATATATATATATATATATATATATATATATATATGAAATACGAATTTATTATCAGTAGATAAAATGATTCTTCACAATTTTTAAGTAGTAACAGCAGGCGCCTCGTTCGACGATTTTCGTTTAAGATTTTTTACGACGTAGTAAATAAAATTACATTCACGTTCCCATCTTATTTACAAAGATATAAAGCTTCATGAAGAATGACGAAAAAGAATAAATAAATAAATAAATAAATAAATAAATAAATAAATAAATAAAAATAAAACGGAAAAAGAAATATACATATATAATAATAAAAAACAAAAAAGAATAGAAGAAATACAAAAAGATCGCACGAGAAAATTCATCGACGTGCGAGGCGTCCGCTCGTATCTTCTTATTTTTCTTATATACATACATACATACATATATATATATTATATATATCCTTGAATTTCTATCAGCATTTTATTCACTTATTGGCACGTTTGCATATTTCATATTCACCGACATATTGTTGACACGTTATTAATGTATGTCTATATATATATATATATTTATTGCATCGAAAAGAACAATACTCCAACCTCCCATGATATTGTCGATGAACATTCTAAACGTACGCTATCAGATGCTCCTCTTGTTTCAGTGCCTAAGAAAAAACTCAAAGGTAACTACAACCGTGAATGCCTCGACTTGTCGTAAAGAGCAACGTAATATATCAAAGGCTGTATTTGTATATTTTTTACGTCACTGTTTGTTTATTTGTGTTTTCGTTTGATACACACTATCTTTCATCTTCTTTTTTACGTAACAAACGCCCATATATACGTATATACTAATACATAGACACAAAGACACACGCGAATGTACAAACAAAATATCGAACAGACGTCATAAAATATATCGAACGTGGGTGTAGAAACGAGATCTAATCGAATATATATACATATATATCTATATATATAAATATATATATTTTTTTTCTTTTTCTTTCAGTCCAAAATATTTTAATTAATACAAATTACATTGTTACATCGATAGTTACTCGTATCTGCAAACACACACACATACATACATACATATATCCAATCACTCACTTATTTACTCACTCACTCACTCACTCACTCTCTCTCAATCACTCTCTCAGTTTTACACACGCGCATATATTCTATCTACATCAATCTGATACATAGACAAATACATACATACGCACATATATACAAACGTACATAAATACATACATACATACATACTTCATTGACATTATTGCGTATAAGTATGTATGCTGGCGCGTAATCGACTTTGCTGCAGAGCATACTACTCGACACCTGGACAAAACCCAATCGTCCACGTAGATAGATCTTTGATATTATATTATATATATACATATCGCTGCAAGCCTCAAGCTGTGGAGTGCACAGATAGCATGATAGAACAGTAATATTCTCATTATCATTAAACGTGTATCTTTTTTGTGATAATAATATTATATAGATAAGTAAGAGTTTCTTTTTATAAAAATAGATAATATATTTATATATTTATATATACATATATAATCGTCTCTGTGTAATACCCCAACAACTCTGTCCTTTTTTTTTTAAATATATTCTCGTTAAGCTCGAGAAACACGGCAGAAACACGCTCGGAGAAATCGATACGGCTAATTGATTTTATTTTATAGGTAATAATGCTTCTTCTTCTATTGGCTGGTGTGACGACACACACATACATACATATCTTATATCATTTTCTTTTTTCCTTTTTTTCTTTTTCTTTTTTCTTTCCTTTGTCCTTTTCTATTCCTTTATGAATACGAAACACTCGCAAAGATCGATTGTTCAATCGACCATTCGATCTTACATAGATCTTCCTTTCTGTGTTTTTTTTATCTCTCAGTTCCCTTTTCTTTTTTTTTTTCTTTATTTCATTTTATCGATCGAACGAATGTTTCGTCTCGCTCACACGTAAAATATCGTTTAGGTACATACGAAAAATGATGGTGGAGCATAAATTAATATACTTCACTCTCTCTCTCTCTCTCTTCCTTTACTTCTTTCTTTCTCTTTTTTTACATATTTTTATTTTATTTTGATTACTACAGGCGCTATTCACTTATTAATACTATACTTAGCTAGCTGAAACCGTGTGACAGCAACGTAGAACACTTAGTGTTGCCAAAAGGAGGAGTTGTCATTACGAAGTAGAGCATATTTATGCAAGATCCTAACCCAATAGATAATATACTGTTTGGCTCTATCAATTAGGTAGCCTCTGGATATATTGAATATAATAGTAATTAATTAGTATCTTATACGCATTGCTCTGACCCAATTATAGTGATTCCTGCTTTGTAGAGTATTTCATTATTATTATTATTATTATTATTATTTTTTTTTTATTATTATTATTATTTTTATTATTATTGTTATTATTATTATTATTTTATTATTATTATTATTATTACTTATTTATTATTATTATTATTATTACTTATTTATTATTATTATTATTATTATTATTATTATTATTATTATTATTATTATTATTATTATTATTATTATTTTGACTTTAATTATTATTATTATCGTTATTATTATTATCATTATTATTATTATTATCATTATTATTATTATTATTATTATTATTATTATTATTATTATTATTATTATTATTACTATTATTATTATTATTACTATTATTATTATTATTATCTTTATATTATTGTTAGATTAGAATTATATGTATTCTTATCGTATAATGGTTCAGCCACGATAGTGAAAGGATCTTTTCCCAGTCGAAAAAATAAATTTATTTTATATGAGAAGATGGATCTCTCTCGAACGAATCGGAAAACTCAGTTCCTTATTTTTACGTTAATAAAATATTATAGCTCGGCTAATTTTTTTTTTCATCCGGAAAATTTTTTTTTTATTTTTTTTTCCTTTACTTTCCCCTTTAGCAAAACGGGAGAGAACGACGTTCTTTTTGCACAAAGACATTACTATTGCTAAAGATCGTTCCTGCACGTTTTTCATAAAATTACTACAATCTTTATTACGTTAAAGAAATTTCGATGTAGATTTTGTTCACGATCATGATTTATCGTATTATGTATTATAATCGCAAATTATATATATATATATATATATATATATATATATATATATATATATATATATATATATATTGCGATTCCTTGAGGAATGCGAAAAGATAAATCTTTGCCATCCGAATAGCCATAGCAAACGTATATTTCAGAGAATCGATTAGAAATTTGTACATAATATTTGTATACCTATACGTACATATTATATGCGCATTCATATATATCGAATCATAAATCGAAATAGGTTGTATCCATCGTAAGCAGAGAAAGATCTCAATCGACTGGTTTATAAGATAAAACACACGAAAAGAAAAAAAGCCCATAAAAGAAAAGAGAGAAACGTTGAAAGCAACGTCTAAAATAATTATTTATTTATTATATATTCGAACGTACGAATACTAATTTTTTCGGCTTGTACTTTTGTAGGGTTCTCAAGAGCTTCCTACTTCAAGTCGAAAGTGAAAAACAAAGGGACGTGTATGCAATTTTGGCGAGCCGAAAAGAGGTTCAGATTTTGGATACGTAATTCCGTGAAATCACAGAATTTCTATTGGTTCGTCATCGTCCTGGTTTTCTTCAACACCGTCTGCGTGGCCGTCGAGCATTACGATCAGCCACAATGGCTTACCGATTTTCTCTGTAAGTTGAAATATTTTCAATAATTAATAAACTACCCAATCCACGTTTTCTCAAAACGCGTTCGCATAATATAAAATTCGCGTAATATAATATAAAATATAAAATTTATATATATACGTTACATATTAAAAAAATTGAGCTTAACGACAAACATAAAAAAAAAAAATAAAAAAGAAAAACGGAACAGAACTATCATAACTTTTTATACAACTAGTTAAATCGGTGCTTCCTAAACTTTTATATATGCCGCGACCGACTTTCAAAAACGGGTATCTAATTTTTGGCTCTCTCTCTCGTAATGTATTTTTTGTTTGTTACTTTTTTCCGCCACTTCCCCCCCCCCTTTTTTCCGTTTTTCCACGAACTGAAAATAAAAATCAGATCGATATAGTTATCCACGTGCGATCTCTAATTGAATCGACTTTGAATTTTTCATACGATTATTCGCGATGAGTAAAACCCTTCTAATGAACATCCGTAAAACCACATGTGTACATACTTTAATACTTAACGCGATTAACGCTATTAAAATCATTGTGTTGTGCTGTAGCTTGTAACTTGTAAAAAAAAAAAAAGAAAAAAGAAAATACGACATAAAGAGATATGGACCGTTTATTTTGAAAGCGGTGTGTCCTTTTTTTAAAAAAATGAGATATAACGTAATTTATGCTTAATTTAGTGTAAAATTTTTGTTTATAACTAGTTAGTATTTAATATCTTAAAAAATGACAATGGTTTGATTAATTTAAAATTAGCCAATAAAAGAAATTGCGTAGCGAATGATCCGCTAATCTTTAATTTTCTCGAAACAACAAAAAATGGACTTGCTCCATTTTCAAAATAAACGGTCTATATTTTAGTTTCAAATTGCTTAAAAAAAAAGGAAAAAAAAAGAGGGAAAATAGAAGAAAAACTTGTACGTTATATAAAAAAGAAAGACAAACAACACCGTTATGTTTTATGAGGCGATACATATTTGTCATTCACTCTAATCCGATTTAATTGCAGACTACGCGGAGTTTGTGTTCCTCGCCCTGTTCATGATGGAAATGTTCATAAAGGTTTACGCACTCGGTCCTCGCACATACTTCGAGTCGAGCTTCAATCGTTTCGACTGCGTCGTCATCTCGGGCTCGATCTTCGAGGTGATCTGGTCCGCGGTGAAGTCCGGCTCTTTCGGCCTCTCCGTCCTACGTGCCCTTAGACTTCTGAGAATATTTAAGGTCACCAAATACTGGAAGAGCCTGCGGAACCTCGTAATATCGCTCCTCAGCTCGATGCGTAGTATCATATCCCTTCTCTTCCTACTCTTCCTTTTCATTCTCATATTCGCGCTGCTCGGAATGCAGCTATTCGGTGGCCAATTCAATTTCGATTCCGGGACGCCACCAACAAACTTCAATACTTTTCCCATCGCGCTGCTTACTGTCTTCCAAGTAAGTTTTCATCTGTGATGAAATAATTTGATATTCATAATAATAATAATAATTATTATTATTATATAATAATTATTTCATATATTATATATATATATATATATAATAAAAATTATAATTATATAGAACTATATATATAACAAAATAAATATATATATAATAATAATAATAATAATAATAATAATTTAATAATTATATTACAAATATTCTGATAGTATAATGGAGTTCATTAGATTTTTGAGAGAAATGATATGTAGTTGTAGCCCCTCACTTTAAATGAAGAAAATTGAATATTGAAACGAAAATGTGTAAAATTATTCTAAGTGAATTTATTTGATAGATCAATGATATAAATTTGATAGATCCTTACCGGAGAAGACTGGAATGAGGTGATGTACTATGGTATCGAGTCACAGGGCGGTCACAGAAAAGGCATGATGTATTCACTCTACTTCATTGTGCTGGTGCTTTTCGGCAACTATACGCTGCTGAACGTTTTCTTGGCTATCGCCGTTGATAATTTGGCTAATGCCCAGGAGCTGAGCGCCGCCGAGGACGAGGAGAAGGAGGAGGACAAGGAGAAACAATTACAGGAACTCGAGAAGGAAATCGAGTCCTTGCAAAAGCCGAACGATAGTACTGCGCCGAAGGTGGAAGTCTGCCCTCCGAGTCCGAATCAGAATTTGTGAGTGATTTCGAATCGATAGGATAAAAAAAAAAGAATAAGAAGAAGAAAAAAAAAACAACAACGAAAGAGTGAGAGAATATAGATTACATATGTGCTTTATGATTTTTAGCAAAGACGGTAAAGGTGGAAAGCAGGCGTCCGAAGAGAAGAAGCAGGATGAAGACGATGACACGGGACCAAAACCAATGCTGCCATACTCCTCCATGTTTATACTATCCCCTACGAATCCGTGAGTATCAAAATGGATACATACATACATACATACATACATACATACATATATATATATATATATATATATATATATATATATACACATATATACTTACAAATTAAAACGTTAATGATATGTAAGATAATGTATATAATACGAATTCGTGACTAATATAAATCCGATTTTTCCATTATCCTCGATTAATCAGCGTAAGAAGAGCCGCCCATTGGGTCGTCAATCTAAAGTACTTCGACTTCTTCATCATGGTGGTAATATCGTTGTCGAGTATCGCGTTGGCCGCTGAGGATCCTGTATGGGAACACTCGCCGAGGAACGAGATCCTCAACTACTTCGACTACGCGTTCACCGGTGTCTTCACCATAGAAATGATCCTGAAAATAATAGATCTTGGGGTCATATTACATCCAGGCTCGTACCTACGCGAGTTTTGGAACATTATGGATGCGGTGGTCGTGATATGCGCCGCGGTGTCGTTCGCATTTGACATGACCGGTAGTTCAGCGGGACAAAATCTCTCAACGATCAAGTCGCTAAGGGTGTTACGTGTGTTGAGACCACTTAAGACGATAAAGCGGGTGCCCAAGCTCAAGGCGGTCTTCGATTGCGTCGTGAACAGTTTGAAAAATGTCATAAACATTCTCATTGTGTATATATTATTCCAATTCATCTTCGCTGTGATCGCGGTACAACTGTTTAACGGGAAATTCTTTCACTGCAGCGACGAGAGCAAGTATACGAAACAGGACTGCCAGTGAGTAATAACGTCCAAAAAAAAAAAAGAAAGAAAAAAAAGAAAAGAAAAGGGAAGAAAAAGCCTTAATAAAATAATTAATCCGTACTGTCGAAGGGGGGGAATACCTTTGTCGGTGTCGTTAAAAGACGTTCGTACGAGCGAACGTGATAATTATAAACTGATCAGATATAAACGGAATTCGTTACTTTTTCACAGGGGTCAATACTTCGTTTACGAGGAAGGTGTCATGCTGCCAGAACCCAGGAAAAGGGAGTGGACGTCTCAGTGTTTTCATTACGACAACGTTATGGCGGCCATGCTTACGTTATTCGCTGTACAAACGGGCGAGGGCTGGCCGCAAATATTGCAACACTCGATGGCGGCCACTTACGAAGACCAGGGTCCCATTCAAAACTTTCGCATCGAAATGTCCATTTTCTATATCGTCTACTTCATCGTCTTTCCATTTTTCTTCGTCAACATCTTCGTGGCCTTGATTATCATCACGTTTCAAGAGCAGGGAGAAGCCGAGCTTCAGGACGGCGAGATCGATAAAAATCAGGTATTATTATAACAGTAATTTACATTTCATTTTGATCAAGAGAGAGAGAGAGAGAGAGAGAGAGAGAGAGAGAGAGAGAGAGAGAGAGAGAGAGAGAGAGAAATCGAAATAGATAGATAGACAGATAGATTAGATAGATAACACCACATTTAATTTATTATTTTTTTTTTTTTTTCAGAAATCATGTATAGACTTTACGATACAAGCTCGCCCCCTCGAGAGGTACATGCCGAAGAAGTTGAACGGCATAAAGTACAAAATTTGGAGGATAGTCGTATCGACACCGTTCGAATATTTTATCATGATACTCATCGTACTAAATACATTACTACTAATGATGAAGGTAAGTTTTACGAACCGTAACTCTTTCCCGCCCACGCCCGACCGCCCGACCGCCCCATTGCCCCCTACGCCCCATTGCCCCTATTACCCCACGACCCCTGCCCCTGTTGCATTTGATTCTCTCGGCGTGGAAGCAAAAGAGAAAAGATCACTTGATTTCCTGACGTGTTGTTCTCTCTCTCTCTCTCTCTCTCTCTCTCTCTCTCTCTTTCTCTCCCTCCCTCTTTGGCTCCTACCAACGTTTGACTCGTTGACCTTTTCGTTTTTTCCCTCTCCTCCTTTTTTTCTTCTTTCTTTCTTTCTCTTTTCTTGCAACAACTCGAGTCAGGAGGAGAAGGAAGAGAGAAAAAGAAGAAGAAATTAAAAGAGGGAAAAAAATCCTTCAACGAAGAGAAAAGACGTCGTAAAGAGAGAAAAGAAAAGAAATGAAGAAAATGAGAGAGAGAAAAAGACTACGCCAGGCCCTATAAACCCCCACACCCACGACCCTTACGACCCTTTGACTAACCTCATCCCCTCCTCCTCAAGCCTTTGAATCTCCCCTCTTTCAGGCCATTCGTATGTCGTGCCCCATTTACCCTCTCGATCCTCTTAGGGATCATCCGTTCCTCGTAGCATATTAAAGTACATACATAAAGGTTGGCAAAACATTATACCAATCCAATAGCTGGATATGAACGTCAATGTAATATTAGAAATCACGAAATGACATTAAACGTTAATGATGAATTCGCTTGGATAATAATGATAATTATCTGATCGGCGTATGAGAAAAGAGCGTACGTAATATTGCAACGTAATATTACATATTTATATTTCATAGATTCCTGTGTTATTATAAATAATGACATTTACATTTTCTACAAGGACATTGGTTGTTCTTGCTTGCTGATTTTTTTTTTACTGTTTTCTGTATAATTGTCATCCATGTTATTACCAAAATTGCGTGTACACAGCTGTGTCGATTTTTCTTACTTCCCACAAATCATTTATCTCTCTCTCTCTCTCTCTCTCTCTCTCTCTCTCTCTCTCTCTCTCTCTCTCTCTCTCTCTCTTTATCTATCTATCTTTATCTTTCTTTCTACCATTTTCTTAATTCAATCGTTTCTTTCCATTCACCTTTGACCTTTTTAACGATTTACTTTTCATTCTTTTCCTTATTAATTTTCGTTCGTGCGTTCACGACTATCGTTCTTTGTTGTTGAATGAATACGATAATAAAGTTTCTTTTCGTTCTCTCTCTCTCTCTCTCTCTCTCTCTCTCTCTCTCTTTCTCTCTATCTATTTATCTTTCCCGTTTCCTCTCTTTCTCACTCTTTCTCTTTATGTTTATCCAATTCTCCTTCCTATAGCCTCCTCGACAAATTGCATGGCTGGTGGCTGTAAATTTGTTTCATAGTAGACATACTAGACGACGTGTGAGAAATTTTGAACATCGCTGTCGTTCGTTTTTATTCCAAATACATATTACCTACTTATTTATTAAATACACATTAATTATTATTATTATTATTATTATTATTATTATTATTATTATTATTATTATTATTATTACTAGTATTATTGTTATCATTATTATTATTATTATTATTTCTATTTCTATTATTATTATTATTATTATTATTATTATTATTATTATTATTATTATTATTATTATTATTATTATTATTATTACCATTATCATTATCATTATCATTATCATTATTATTGTTATTATTATATACATACACAGACGTGCGTACGATTACTTTACGCTTTCATACGCCCATGTTTTTACTGGTGACGAAATGAAATGGCGTTGCATATACGAGCCGCTTATTCTAATTCTTATTCTAATATATATATATATATATATATATATATATATATATATATATATATATATATATATATGTCAATAAGGTAAAGTGCAAAAAAAAATGGAAAAGAAGAAACTATATATATATAAAGAAAATAGATTAATAAAAAGAAAGAAAAAAATGAAAAAAAAAAAGAAAAAATTGAGAAACTGGCAACAGAGAAGAGCCCTGCACGCCAGTCCCACGTGTTCCGTAGAAAGTGCACACTCATTATTTTTTTCTTTCTTCTCACAAGTTACACTTTTTCGTACTAACTCTAATTACCTATCCCCCCCCCCAGCCTTTTCTACCATCCAGTTATCTATCTGTCTTTCAATTTATTTATCAATTTTCCACTCTCTCTCTCTCTCTCTCGCTCTTTCTTTTCTAAATTTACTGATCGAGAGGTCGGATAATATGAAGGAGAACGTACAAAGATTATTCGTTCTCTCTTTCTAATTCCTTTTCTATCTCCTAGAATCACAAAATCCGACACACGTGGAACCCACCAAACAATTACAAAATGAATTCTCTGATCACGTATTTCTCTATCCAAGAATGTTATTACCTTGTCTGTTACCATATTTATTTCCCAACCTATCCCATTTACTTTACCTAAACGTTCATATTTTTAAGCTCATTCTAAATTTTTATGTCTACGATCGCACGTATGATCAGCCTTCGCTTTTTGAACTTTAGCCGATATGTCTCCGCATTTTTTAATGATCGAGATGAAGGATCACTGTGATACACACAATTATGTATACACGCTGTCAAAATCGGACTCACACACTCGCTATCGTGTCGAGTTTTGTTGCCTGAAAGAAATAAAAAAAAGAAATATTACGAAAGCAAAAAATAAAAAAAAATAAGAAAAGAAATATTAAAAATAAAAAAAAGAACAAGAAAGGAATGCATCGTAATCCACTTTTGCACACGCACTTTTCCACGCATTTTGTCTGTGTGAACGGAGCACATAACACGAGATACTTTTATTTATTACTTATCCTTCTCGCGCTTATAAATAACGAACAAATGAACGAGATGGAATTCGAAATGAAAGAAAGGGAAAGAATGATGAAGATTAAGAAAAAAAAAAAGAAAAAGAATAAAGCAAAAGAAAATTCATTTGGAGTAGAAATTGTTATATATCTATTCGTCGTACATATAATATATACATACGTAATCAATCTTATTAATTAATATATATATGCATATATTATTATTATTATTATTATAATATTAATAATTGGTAAAAATAATCAATAACGAATCGATCTCTGAATTCATTGTTCAAACGCAAGAAAGATAATTGACACGTGACTTGTACATTTTACTATTGAATTTCTCACACACATATATACACATATGTATATACATATATATGTGTATATATATATATATATATATATATATATATATATATATTCTGTTCGATTGTCACCTATATACACACACGCGCGCAAGAGTGAGATAACGCGTAGCATGCTGGCTGTTGGCAGTGTCCAAGATCGGCTCGTTTCTTCATAATGAGGATGATGATCACTGAATATGTGTTAATTTTATATCGATCAAAACGAACACCTTATATTTATTTGCACGGGGCGTCCTCCGCACGTATACTTATACTAAAGTTCCTTTTTCTTATTTTATTTCAATTTTTGTGTTCTCTTTTTTGTGTTTTTTTCTTTCTCTCTCTCTCTCTCTCTCTCTCTCTCTCTCTCTCTCTCTCTCTCTCTCTCTCTTACTCTCTTTCTGCCTATCTGTCTGTCTGTCTGTCTGTCTGTCTGTCTGTCGTCTGATCTGTTATCTGTATCTCTCTCTCTCTCTCTCTCTCACTCTTTTTTTTCTCCACATAATATATATATTTTTCTTTATTTTTATATTTATCGAAAGGAGAATGTATAAGAAATCTAAAGACAGAATTCTCTCGTAAAATGATCCTTCGTCAAAACCACTTCCCCACAAATATCCGTATATGTTATATTCGACCGTGTATAATATTCATTATCTCATTAATTCTTTCTTTCTTTCTTTTTCTTCATCATCTTCTTCTTGTTCTTCTTCTTCTGCCATCTCTCTCTTATTTATTTCTTCCCATTTTGACGTACGTCCGTTCATCTTCATTCGTTATTAATCAAGATTTCTTTGCTTTAACTTTATCTTTCAAATTTGTTATCATTCTTTAAATTTTTCGATATTCTCCGTCTTATTCTTCTTCTCTTTACTTATTTTCTCTTTTTTTTGTTTTCTTTCGTTATGAAATATTCCTCATCTTTCTTTCCCCCCCTCTCTTTCTCTGTCTGTCTATCTTTCTATCTCTCAATTTCTTTGACTCTTTATCCATCATGATACCTTTCTTCTCGTCAATTATTCTCAAATAAATTATTCCCTTCTTGCAATTTTAAAGTCTCATAGCAAGTAACGTAATAATACGTTGTTACAAAATTTTAATCCATTCTTTTGACAATTTTTCAGGCATTTATTTGATTTGTTTTTCTTTTTTCATTTTTTCCGTCCCTATAGATCATCCCATCTCGGTGTCGTGAAGAATCATTAAATTTATTCTTTCCCGAGTATTTGTTGTAAAACCCGATCGATCGCGTGTTATATCAGTACTCGTAATTAAAAATTTCTTTAATTAGACGTAATTGATCTTTAATAATTTCTCTTTCTCTATCTATCTATTTATCTGTCTGTCTGTTTGTCTGTCTATTTGTCTATCTGTCTCTCCACCTCTCTCTCTCCTTTCTTCGTAAATTCATTTTTACCCCTTTCATTTATTCATTTATTTACTTACTTATCTATTTATTTCTGTTCCTCTTATCTATCTCACATAGATATCAACATAGTACTGATATAATTATCGTGGCACTCTATCAACATGCACAATACTCTATGTAATGAGCCTCACTGAGAAATTCGTAATGGTACACCCAGATAGTAAGAAAACAGAAAAATACATGTGTATATTATAGTATTGACGATCGTTCCATATCATTATATCATATAGGTATATAAATATATATAAATATATAAAAATATATATATATATATATATACCATATGTAATCCTTCTCACATTTGATATTGACAAAGTGTAGACAGTGTTGTTTGTTCCACGATCGACCTCTATGATCCTCAGAGAAATCGTGTGTATTCCAATATCGTCCCACGCAATCAGATAGTAAACGAGATAGGACGACCCATCGTGCGTATCGATATGCGAGAATATAAAAGAAGGAAAATAAAAGAAAACACTTTAATTGATATACATATAAGTTACGGTCTTTATTTATTTTTTTAAATAGATCAATAATCATATCGGTAGGCGCGATCGTACGTGTGATCTTCGACCTCGCGAGGAAGTCGATCTTTTGACCTCTTTCTCTCTTTCTTTCTCTCTCTCTCTCTCTCTCTCTCTTTTTCTTTCTCTCTCTTTCATTTTCTCTTTCTCTTTTTCTCTCTTTCACTCTTTCTCACTCTTCTTTCTTCATCTCTCTTTCTTTCTTTAATTTTTTTCCACTCTTTCTCATTCTTTCTTTCTTCTCTCTCTTTCTCACTCTTTCTCTCTTTTCTCTCTTTCTCACTCTTTCTCTTTTTTCTCTCTCTTCTCTCTCTCTCTCTCTCTCTCTCTATCTATCTATCTATCTATTTATCTATCTATCCATCTCTTTCGGAGAGGATCAAAGGAGTGACGTCCTCGTAATTTTTCTCGAAATTTTCAAGGCTTTGTACGTCTCTGTTTGTCTCTGTCGGCCGTGTGTTTGTCAGTGTATGCATTGCAGTTCCATCGGCAAAGCGAGGCGTACAAGAACACGCTGAAGTACATGAACATGTGCTTCACGGGGATGTTCACCGTCGAGTGCATACTGAAGATCGCCGCTTTTGGCGTCAGGGTAAGCTACAAATTGACAACAACAACCAACAACAACAACAACAATAACAATAATCACAAAAATCTCTATCTCTATCTATCCATCTCTAACTCTTTCTCTCTCTTTCATTCTATCTATCTATCTATCTATCTATCTATCTATCTATCTATCTGTCTATATATATATATATATATATATATATATATATATATATATATATATCCCTAGTCAGCGAAAGCGTTCAATCATATTATAATTAGTAATCGAGATGAGAGCAGTAATATCGATAGTTACGCTTTTTCCATATACCTTATTTTCGTTAGAGAAACAAAAACAAAAGAGAAAGAAAAGTTGAAAGAGTAAAAGGAAAAAGATATGTTTTTATTGATCAAACTAAAATTAAACGATTAGAGGCCAAAGTTAGAAAAAAAATAGATTATAAAATTTCGTACGTCGGGCGTTAGCGAACAATGAATTTATGAACGAGCGAGAGTAGAAGATAATAAAGAGAAAAAAAAGAAAAACAAAAAAAGAAATAAATTTGATTTCTTACGATTTCTCGAAACCTCAACGATATATTGAGTCTCGATCATAAATATTTTTCGTGCGCACTGATAAGTTGTTGCTTATTAGAAAAACGATTAGAGCATTTATCTTATTATTATTATTATAATTATTTTTTTCTTTTTTTATTATAATAATTTTTTTTTAATCGTCGTATTATATTAGATAGTATTGTAAAGTATATACATATATATACATATATATGTGTGTGTATATATATATATATATATATATATATATATGTATGTATATATAATAACGTTTATATACATATATTACTCCATTTCTATGTTCGCGATATAATCTCAACGAGAATTTTTTCGATTTATCGTAGATTTTAAAAGGGCTTATTATTATTATTCGTATGTAACATACCGAACAGGCCCAATTTAATTCGTAGCTTTGCTTTCTTAACGTGGCACGCATCGCGAATAAACGTAGATTAAGAAAAAAATAATAAATAAATAAAATGAATCGTGTCTCGCGTATCTAATCGTACTAACGCGTTATTTGAACGCACGGTTAGATCTCTCTTTTTCAATGATACACACGTACACACACACACACACACACACACACACACGCACACACAATACAAAACACATAACACATACATACGCATAACACATTTACAGGCACACAATAAATTTGTAGCACTCACAAACGACATTAAAACAATCGAGGTCTTACTTTAACATTTAAATTATTTTACGTTCGAATGACTTTCCCGCCTTTTGTTTCTCTTCATCTCTCTCTCTCTCTCTCTCTCTCTCTCTCTCTCTCTCTTTCTCTCTATCTCTTTCTCTATCTATCTATCTGTCTGTCTCTTTCGTTTACGCGCATTATTTTAGTTAAGCAAGTTCGAAACTTTTCGATGAAATTCGGAAGGGGTGATTAGTTTATAAGGAAATCTCGTAAGATATATTTTGTCGGGAAAATAAGTATGCGATAGTACAGAACAAAAATAAAAAAAGAAAAGAAAAGAAGAACAAACAAAGGCTAAAGACAACTATATACGTCTTTATCCTTTTGCATGCAAAAATCTTCGCCTCTTTGCATCGTGCACGCATCACTGCACGTGACATGTTTTTTAATCCTCGCATGTGTAATTATATATATATTATATATTCACAATTTAGATACTTAATGACTGCGTGTGTTATGGGCCTTTTATGATTAACATGATTAGGATTAAATGATGCGATTAATATATGTATACATATGTTATACATATGTTATAATACATATTCGCAAAGAAAACGACGAAAAAAAGCGGAGCGTTCTCATTGGCGAAAAATGAACCGCTACGTTGCTCGTCGTTGGCGCACGCATGCCATATGTCTGTGTGTGTGTGTGTGTGTGTGTGTGTGTGTGTGTGTGTGTGTGTGTGTGTGTGTGTGTGTGTGTGTGTGTGTGTGTGTGTGTGTGTGTGTGTGTGTGTGTGTGTGTGTGTGTGTGTGTGTGTGTGTGTGTGTGTGTGTGTGTGTGTGTGTGTGTGTGTGTACATATATACATATATTATGAAATGTGATTATAAAAGTTGTCTGCGGTAAAAAATAGAAAAAATAAGTAGTTTATCGCTTAATTCGTGTAATCAAGTCATTGTCATTGGGATTATGTAATGAACAAATTTTTATTTTATTTTTTTAACTTTTTCACTCAGATCACTCTTAACTACTAACTTTATATATATATATATATATAAGATATATACATATATATTAGATATAAATATTATATTGATATATATATATATATATATATATATATATATATATATCGTGAAAAATATTTTTTCACACACACTTTCTCCAAAAACGACATACATGATCGAACCGGATCGGATTGATTGGATCGATTTGATTTGATCGGATCCTTCGACTCATGGATACGAACGACGTCCTCTTAATTTTTTTTCTTTCTTTACAAAGAAGAAAAGATTAAAACAGGAATAAAGAAGCAGGAAGACAAAACAAAATCAAAAAGATAAAGAAAGGAAGATTTCTCTCTCTCTCTCTCTCTCTCTCTTTCACTTTTTCTTTTTTTCTTTTCCTCTATAACAGATTGATTAGATTTGTTCGATATTTTACGCGAATCAATTGAAATATATGTATATATATATTAAAAAAGTATGAAGTACATATGTAAATATCTATGTCTGTGTACATATATATATATGTATATGTGTGTGTGTGTGTGTGTGTGTGTGTGTGTGTGTGTGTGTGAATGTGTGTGTGTGTGTATGTGTGTTATATATGTATATATAATATATATATGTATATATATATATATATATATATATATATATATATATATCGTAAAATAAAAATCAGTAACGAATCTTAATCTATCGCGCATCTCGTGCGGTAAAAAATAAAAAAAAAGAAAGATAAAAGAACTAATTAATTCGTGGCTCCGATCGAGGCAGGATCATCAACGATCATCGACTAAGTTTTATCGGACGATTTATTTTTTGTTCGATTTGTTTTATTGTTCTCTCCTCTCTTTATTGGTCCTTTCTTTTTTCCAACGATCCTCTGGTCTTATTCTTACACTCATATCGTACTTTTTTGTTCACCTTCAAAAGCGAGGATTCTGCCTCGTGTGCTAAACCGGTATCGGATTTACACTCTGTGTCGAATGGATCAACCAAGTCTTTTTTCTTTTTTTTTCTCCTCACGATAGAATATTCTTCGTTCTCTTTTAAGCGTTCCTGTTCGAGTTTCGATTAAACCGGCTAATAATTAGCGACACGGTCCAATGGATTTAAGCGATAAGTCTTGCCGAGTCGAAAGAGGATAAGAGAAAAAAAAAGAAGAAAAAAACACTTTTTCGTACCATTCGCAGGATATTGAAAATATTTTACATATACATACATACACACATGTGAATATATATATATATATATATATATATATATATATATATATATGTACGGATATACATGTATACATATTATACTATGCATCTGATCATTAAGGGGAAGGAGGATAAATAAATCATTTGATACCGTGAGACAGCATCGTGCGAGAAAGTTTTGATTGGCACCGTTAAGAAAAAAAAAAAAGGAGAAAAGAGAAAGATCAGGATAAGAGGAATTTCGCTTTAAGCGAGATCGGAAAAAAGAAAAAAGAGAAGTAAAATGAATAAAAGAACAAAAATGGTAAAGAATAATTATACGGAACAACGGCTATAGTCCGAGGATGCTGTATCGAAAAGAGAGGAAAAAAATACATATATGAATTAATAGATACATATATATTAGATTTTATAAATTATTGTATATATCCGGGCCGCCAACGACCAAATTTAGAAGCTGGCTTTTGTTACGTCTGTCTATTGGGTGTATTTTGTAGTATCACGAGGCGCCGCTAATACTATTGGACATCTTGACCATCGTGAACTTGGTCGTCACCCTCCTTTTCCTCATTGAGTGCATCCTTAAACTCATCGCCTTCGGATGCAAGGTATAAACAAGCCTCTTAATCATTCAAATCTTCACTGTTTTAATTCACACGCAATTATATATCTATATATTATACATATATTTATATTTTTATAACGATTTTTATATAACGATTTTCTATATACCTATGTATATATGTATATATATATATATATATATATATATATATATATATATACACATGTATATGTATACGTATGTATGTGACTAAAACGTGCACGCACATACACAGATACACACACACACATATATATATGTATATGTATATATATATATATATATATATATATATGTACATATATCTCGGTTATATATGTACATTAAACAGTATCGGAGTCGGCGTGATTATAAACAATTAATATTTAATTATTAATTACAATCAATAAGAGATCGTACTTTGACGAGGTTGAATGGGATCGATTTGAAAAAACTGCTGGAGAGGAAGGAAAACTGATAATAATAAGAAAAAAAAAACAAAGAATAAAAGAGAAATAGAAAAATAGCATGCGTCGATCGTCGTGCGCCTATATATACATATATCGTATATTTTTCTATTGATTTTCTGCCACCAGAATATCCGAGACGATAATTTTCGAGTATCGAAATCGAAATATTGTGCCGAATGATCGAGATCGAGTGTGTAATCAAGTGTGTAGTTGAACGCCAGAAAAAAAGGAGAAATTATATTTTTTATATGCTTAAATTAATCGATTATTGTCGATAGTTATTCGTTACGATTCTTTATCATAGTTGTAGAATTAGAATATAGAGACCCTTCTGTCTAGCTTGTCCTTAATTAGATTTCTTAGCTTAATTATAACGTCGGATCATAATATCAAATTCCGCATACAATATGACGAATGTTCTTTGACTCTAAAAGAAAAAAAAAACAAAAACGAAAGAAAAAATAAAAGAAAATAAAAGGCCTGTTTTTCTGGTGTGAACGAGCTTGAGAAAAAACCAAAAAGAGACCAAAAAAAAGAACAAAGGGCAGATAACCCTTTTAAATTCGCGTATTTCTACCTCTCTCTCTAGTTTGCTTTCTATTACTGGCATGCTCCCGTAGATTATTTCTTTGAGAAAGATCCCATCACTTATTACTATTATTATTATTATTATTATTATTACTATTATTATTACTATTATTATTATCATTATTATTATTATTGCTATTATTTATTATTATTATTTTTATTTTCTTTATTATTATTATTATCACCATTATTACCGTTATCATTTCACTATTAATACCATTAATATTATTAATATTATTATTTTTATGATTATTGTTATTATATGATCATTGTTATTATTATTATTATTATTATTATTATTATTATTATTATTATTATTATTATACATACTTCAGCCGAGATCATCGATCACTAGTGCGTACGATTAAAGTATATCATATAATCACTTTATATATATATATATAATAAACCGCATCTTTTAGTCTAATTTTGTTAACGTGTATTAAGACATTTCAAAAGATGCATTGAGGAAGGAAAGATTTTTGCGAATGTATTGGAGTAAATAGAAAAAAAAGAAAAAGAAATATATATATATATATATATATATATATATATATATATATATATATGTATATACATATACATACATATATTTTTCTTTTTTATTTAATTAAAAAATAATCTTCGAGATTGACCAAGAGATGCGGAAAATTTTTCTCATTTTACACATCTCTAGGAGAAGCACCTAATCACACACAACCGAATTACATCGGTAATTAGCTTAATTATTACGACACACGCTCGTGTGAGGCCTCACTTTACTTACTTATCTTTTACACGTACGTACTGATACGTGCACGCACTTACACACATACACGAACACACACATACACGCACACGTAAAAACACGCACATATTTTACACGTAAAACGATATACACAATTCGCGTGAGTTAAGGAAAAAAAAAGAAATAAAAATAGTAGAGAAAAAGAAATTAGAAGAAACAGAAACGAAATACTCGCGTCCTCCCGACAATCTTTCATAGCACACTCCAAACTACTTTTTCCACGTAATCGCGCTCTTGATATATTTTTTTCTACGAATTCGAAATTGGCGTAATTTACCGATCGATAATAGCTCTTACACATATACATACATAAACACAAAACATCACGACGAACGTTCCGAAGGTTCCTCTCGATATTTTCCTTTTTTTTTCCTTTTTTGGTTTGATCTTTTTGTTTTCTTCTCGCCAAAACGTTCCACCCGAGATACTCGTAAAGGTTTCGTAACACGAAGGAAAATCACGTTTTAGTATCATGGAAGCTTCGGAACGATCAACAATGTTCTCGATCGTTTTCTAACACAAATAATGTTAATATTAATATATATATGTATATTTATTTATTTATTTATTTGATTTGATTATATCCCCTCGACGTTAGAACTTCTTCAAGGATTCTTGGAACACATTCGACTTCATTACGGTGATCGGCAGCATCGTGGACGCACTTGTCATCGAATTCGGGGTACGTAGAGCTTTGAAATATATTAGATATCATTTAATTAACACAAATTAAGATACGTATTTTCTCTCTCTCTCTCTCTCTCTCTCTCTCTCTATCTATCTATCTATCTATCTATCTATCTATTTATTTCTCTTTCATAGAGATTCTTTTAAAGTATCTAAATATATTTGTTGTTAATACGAAAGTGGCCTAAATTATATAATAATAATAATTATTATTAATATATACATATAAATATTTATATATATATATATATATATATATATATAAATCGTACATTTACTTTTATTTTATATGTATAATATAAATCGATAAGATGCGAAAGAAACGATGATGTATTAAAATTACAAAAAAAATAGAAATGAAAACAAATTTTCTTTGATATTTCAGAACGTTTAGGCCACTTTCATTATTACTGACGATGATATTAAATTGTACGAATCGCGATACGTTGTAATTTAATCGATTTTCACGTGGATTTCGTAATCCGTTGCTTTGTGTACGCCTATCACGAGCCCTTTTATCCTTAGACATACGAATCTCTCCAAATCAATTTTAACGATTTTCTTAACGTTACACAAATATAATTAACGTAATATATAAACGTTACGTTGAAATAGTAATGAACGTTGAATCATTCGTCTCAGGAAAGAAGGGCAAGGTTATTGCATTATTTCCAGTAAACCCTTTTGCTGCTCCTCATCGATATATATATAAAAAAAAAAGAATTTTAATGCTAGAGAAAGAGCAAAGTAAATTCGATTAAGACGAAGCCTTTTGGATATTCCTATTTTCTTTCTTTATTCCAGCCGTATACGCTGCATTTGTACGCTATATAAGTATATACAATATATATATATATTTATATATCTCTCTCTCTCTCATCGTTCATCAAGTATGTTAACGACAACAGTATAGAAACATTACAGATATACATATACACAGTATTATACGCATTTCGACACATAACTACTTGCATCGATTGTTAAATGCTGTAATTTGGATACATAAAAAAAAAGGGAAAAAAAAGAAAAGTAGAAAGAGTAGAACTTAGAAATTAATTCAATAGCAAGTTGATCAGTCCAGTATATATATATATATAGATACATATATATTTCTTAAATCCAGCAGGTTTCTATATATCGACATATCAGTAATATCTAGTAAGTATGCTTGCTCGATAATAGCCATCGCCAGTCTATTGCATATCTTCCTTTACTTTTTCTAAGGGAAAGAAAAAAACAGAAAAAGACAAGAAAAGTAAAGAACAAAAGAGAAAAAAACAGTGGAACAAGCGCTAGAGCTTTTGTGTTGTAAAGGCCAGAAAGTTAAGCCATCCGTGTATGTACGTCTTGAATAATTGTAAAAAAAAAGGATACGAACGACAAAAGATGATAATTATCGCAACGTTCAATATTTCTGTAATAGGAGCGGTTTTCGAGTGTGCCAAGTGGTGGCCAGCTAAGCGAAAAGAAGGTATCAATTAATTCGTATATTATTTGCATCATTCGATATAATATTGACTGTCGGATCGGTTCTTTCTATTATAATTGTATATTATATATATATATATATATATATATATATATATATATATATATATATATACATATATATATATATAGATCTTTTTATAGCCTGTGTTTACCTCTTTTATTATCTTGTTCACGATAATATCTATATAGCATAAGCAAAAGAAAAAAACGAACACACACAACAATATTTTTACATGTATTAAACACTTACTCCCTTTTATCTACATTTTACATCTTCATTTCTATCGTTATACACATGTACATACAAACATACATACATAAGTACATACGTACTTACTTATGTAAACATACGTTCGTTAAATACTTCATTATCATTATCATTCATTGATATCATTACCATCATCATCATTATCATTATCAAGTGTAAGCCACGATAACATATAATGGCGGCTATCGGTGCAGCAAAGACAGAAGAGAGGAAAAAAAGAAATAAATAAAAACAATATACGTGTATTATGTTCTCTCCTCTTCTCGGTCGCGGCAAAGGGGTTGTTACGGTAATTAATTAAGATAACCAATAATTAGTTTACTCATTAGCAATCGTACTTTCGTTGTGGTGAAGGAGGCGAGCGATTGGGCAATGTTCGCTTGACCGTTAAGCCTCGTAGAAAGTAATTAGAAAAAGATATTTCTTTGTTTTGTAATGGAAAAAAAGAAGAAAAACGAAAGAAAGATATTAATCGAAAGAAACGAAGAAGTAAAAAAAAGAAGAAGAAGAAAAAAGATGAATAGAATAAAAAAAAAAGAAAAAAAATAATAGGGAGAAGAACAAAAGCAATTCCTATTTAAAAAAAAAAAACGGCTTCGTCCGTGCATCGTTCTGGCTATCGGACAAAGGGAGATCATCGATCGAATGTATAGATCGTCGATCGAACGATCGTTTCTTTTCTTGTTGGACGACGTTGTACGAACGAAGCCGCGTTTAAACATTTAGAACGTTTAAAGATGGACAATCTTTTGGGTTAAGTGCAATTTCCTTTGTCCCCTCCAGGAGAACTTCATCAACGTCGGCTTTCTCAGGCTCTTTCGTGCCGCCAGACTGATCAAGCTGCTACGACAGGGATATACGATACGAATTTTACTCTGGACCTTCGTGCAATCCTTCAAAGTACGTAGATACATATATAAATATATGTGGAATTAAAGGGTACAGGTATAAATATATTAAAACGAATTAGGTAAAGTATTTGAAAATTAATAAATTATCGTCGTAAATTTATTAAAATCGTCATTGAAGTATTACAAATGCAGAAAAATTGATAATATCTATATTAATCCTAATTGTGCGCACCTCGAAATAATTTCGAGTCCTGTGCACCCCGGAATGAATAATTTTGATTCTAAAAAAAAAAAAAATTACCGTATAATTCTTCGAAAAAAGAAACAAAAAAAAAATTCACGAACCATGTAATGAGTAAATTGTTTTAATTGAGCTCAAAGTTGATCTGCGGTGTCCCGACACTCCATACAATTAACTACAGGTTTAATTGTATCGTAACAATTGTATTGTAACGATGATCTATGCAATGTTACAGTTTAATAATTACATAAGTTGAATTATTATGATGTTTAAACATCGATTTGAAAATAATACACCGATGATCGATAAACGATGCATTAACACTTAAATAGGTCTGATAGTGAATTAAATTTCATTCATGGTAATATTTAATCGAGCAGAAATTGTTAAGAATGAAATTTAGTAGAAAATTATTTATAAAATTTTAATTCGATCTGATGCGTACATCACAACTATTTAACGTCCAATCCAATAGATATAAATTTGACACGATAACATTTAACGAATATGAAAATAATCGTTGAATTAATTTTCTGTATTCTTTTTTCTTTTAATATAAAAATTTTTTTTCTTATTTTTACAGGCCTTGCCTTACGTTTGTCTCCTCATCGCGATGCTCTTTTTCATCTACGCCATCATCGGTATGCAGGTACGAAAGAACGTGTCCTCTCTCTTTTCTCCTTCTCGCGCATTTTGCAAGATACTGGGACCAATCTTATATAGGATATATGTACATTTTATACATATATATATATATATATATATATATATACTTACTTACTTACTTAATTTACTTATTTATTAGACAATTTGTCGGGCCGATTAATTAATTTTATCACACACACACATATATATATATATATATATATATATATATATATATATATATATATATAGTTAGGTTGATATGATAGGGGTATATAAAAAAAAGAAAGAGAGATATACTTGACTCGATTGATAGGATAACGATAAGTACGTATCGTTTTTTTTTTCTTCTTCTTCTTCTATGTACTTAGTTCATCATTTTGTGAATAGTGCATTCAAAGTGTAAAGGGGGTATGATTGTACGTTCCGTTGGCTTTTTTTTATTTTTGAGTAAAACAAAAAAATGAAAAAAAGACATCAAAAAAAAAGAAAAAAAATAAGGAAAGTGATTGAGTTAAATGACATCGAAGTTTGGTGATAATTAGTGATTGAGAAATTCCGTTGTCAGGTCTTTGGAAATATATCGAACGATCCAGGAACATCGATTGATGATCACAACAACTTTCAGTCCTTCTTCGCCGGTCTTATGTTGCTTTTTCGGTGAGTCGAGCAGCTAAATACACTGCAGGTTCAGGGATAAGGGAAATCGTGAGGGATTTTCAACGGCCAGCCATCGAATCATTCGATTAATTGTTTCCTTTCGTCGAGGAGAGAAGAGAAAAGACAAAAAAAGAAAAAATTAGAAAACGAAGAACGTCGTTTAAAACAATTTTCTTTCCTTTCTCGACTTCGATGAGAAACGTCGAGGGAGGCCAATCCACGCGTAAATCGTTCTTTCTTTTATTCGCATAATAAAATCGATAACTACCACCGTCCGATGATCTTGTCGACGAATCGAACATAATTTTGACGAACGCACGTTCGAAAACACCAACGTGATCTTTCGCGATGTTTTTTACGAACGACGATTGATCGCAAGTAACGTACCTCTCGATATATTAAATCGCCCGATCTCCCTCGCACAAATTGAGTATTGAAAATTTGTTTTAATAATTTTTATTGGATTGGTCGAGTAACGTTTTTGTTTCTTTTTTTCATTTTCTTCCTCTCTTTTCCTCTTTCTTCTTTTCTTCTTCCTCCGCCTCCTTTTCTTGTTTTTTCTTATTCTTCCTCTCTTTGTTTGCTTTTTTTTGTATAACCAAATTCGGAAAGCATCGCGAAATATCATCGCGTAACGGCAGAGAAAAGATATCGTGAAGTACGAGAAGGAGAGGAGAAAAAGGGGGTGGGGGCGGGGCGGGGAAAGTTTTTTGGTCGTCGTTAAAGAAAAAAAAAGAAAAGAAAAAGAAGGAAACAAGAAACGAAAAGATTTTATACGATAGAAAGAGTATTTGGGCTGCTAGCATGAGGTTTCACGAGAGTAAGCTGCTCGACGTGTCAAGTTGTTGTAACCCCGCAATTAGCTGTCCCATAGAAAGTTGGTCCCATAGTAATGCTTGCGTTATAGCTTTGGCGTCGACGACAATAACGTTTTTCATAAGCCCGAAAGAATCGTACGAGATATAACGAGTTGGCCAGAAATTTAATAAATGAGTAATCGATAACAAGTATCCTTTAGAATCATACGATTCTTTCGAGTACATGAGTATATGTATGTATATATATATATATATATATATATATATATATATATATATATATATATATATATATACATATACATATATATGTATGTATATACATATACATATATATGTATATATGTATATATGTATATATGTATATATGTACATATATATATATATATATATATATATATATATATATACACACACACATATACTTATTATTTAGAAAGTAAAACAGAAAGTCTAACGTATATCATAGATCCCGATTAAATATGGTAGATCAGTATACTTAGAAGGAACTCTTTGTCGTAATTAACATTTATACACAGACAAATACACAATTACACCAACATAATATCACGTATATATACATACATTCATATATATATATATATATATATATATATATATGTCTGTATGTATATATTTGATATAGGTTATAGATCAATACAATACGATACTCATCGTGTTTTAAACGATTATTTCACTTTGTCTATTTACGTTTTATTGTTCGAGCATTCCTAGATTAGTTCCTATTTTCTCATATCTACGTAGATTTTTACTTAAGGATCATAGCAGTCGAAATGAGAGACGTTCTCGGTCATCCAGCGAGAGAGAAATACAACCCGGAAGACGTTATCAAGTCATTTACGTCTTTGAAAAAAAAATTATATATATGTATATATATATATATAGAAAAAAAGAAATGAACTAGTCTTGACTTAAATAACCCCACATATGTGTATATGTATACATATATATATATATATATATATATATATATATATATATATATATATATATTTACCTACGTGAATTTTATCGTAGTTATTCTCGTAAGCACAAAGAAAGAAGAAATAAATAAATAATTAAATAAATAAGAGAGAGAACAGTAAAAAAGAAACAAAAGACGAAAATATAAAATAAAAACAAAAAGAAAAGAAAGAAAGGAAAAGAAGTGTAAGAGATTAAAAGAAAAAAAAAGATAAGAAAAAAAATAATAAAAAAACAAAGGCAAAGACAGAGAAATAAAAATGAACGTCCGTGAAATAAACGCTGCTATCGCCCGTTTGTTTTCGGCTGGCTCACTTATTTCTGTGGGTCTCAGGTATTCGGTAACATCGAGCTGGGTGCTGACAGTTCTATTAACAAGCACAACAATTTCCAAAGCTTCATTCAAGGTCTGATGCTGCTTTTTCGGTAAGTATCGTAAAATCATCGTAAACCTTAATCACGTTCTATTGATGATTCCATCAATAGAATCGAATGTTATAAAATATAATACTATGCACAACATGCACCTATTACTTCTACCGCTCTCCTTAAATAAGGACAACGACGACACACGCATATGTATATATGTATAATTTTTTTTTTAATTTTCTTTTGGGTTGTTTTTTTATCTTTTTATGTTTTTCTTTTTTTTTTTGATTATACGAAATAATTCTTATTTCTTAGATATCAAAAGAAGAAGAGTCAAAAAAGAATCTGAAGGGGAGAGTCACGCACATATCGGCAAATTCAATTAGAAACATCGAGTTTGATAGATTAGATAATTAGATGATTAGATAATATATTACCTTATCGCTTTTGGTGTTGCTTTGTATCTTTGAACGAGATGCATGCTATATATATCTATATATCTATATATCTATATATATATATATATATATATATATATATATATATATATATATATATATATATATATATATATTTAGATATTACGACGATATCAAGTAACTAAAAAATATCAAATAGGTTTTCTAAATATCATTACCCTCTTGTATTACATCAAGGAACGTCGTAATATCTTAACGTAGATATATCCTTGACAATATGAACCAAGTACGAAAGCTTAACCCTTCGATCTATTGAATTCTCAGATCTCTTGAATCTCTTATATTACATTATATTATACTTGTAAATAAGAAGTTCTTTTTTTAACAATTCTTTCGTTCCTCTTCTTCCTCCTTCGAAGATTCGAGAACAAAACAAATCATTGAATACTTTCTCTGGATCATTTTATATTACATATAAAATATCCATATAATGATAACATTTGTCCTGTAGGTGTACGCGACGAAGCTTAGTAAGATAAATATATACAAAAATAAATAAAAAAAAAAAAATTAAAATTAAAATAAAATGACCTGTCAACCCAGTAAAAAATTTTCTTCCCTCGTATCTTCGAAGGAATCAAGTTGATTTGCATGTCGTTAATAAAAAAAAAAAGTAAAAAGTTTAAAACAAAAAAGAAAATAAAAGAAAACATAAAAAAAACATTCTCTTATCGCGAATATCATTATCGATTAAGTACATAAGATTAGTATGTAAGATTAACGTGAGCTAAAATATTGAAACCTATCTCGTAGGTGTGCAACAGGCGAAGCTTGGCCGAACATCATGTTGGCCTGCATAAAGGGTCGGCCATGCGACCCTAAAGCCGGGAAACAGGAGCCAGGTGGTTGCGGTTCTAACATCGCCTATGCCTACTTCGTCTCGTTCATCTTCTTCTGCTCGTTCCTAATGCTGAACCTTTTCGTCGCCGTTATAATGGACAATTTCGATTATCTAACGAGAGACTCATCGATTCTTGGGGCGCATCATTTAGACGAATTTGTGCGAATATGGGCCGAATACGATCCTAAGGCAACCGGTAAGGTACTCTACAACGAGGTCTACGACATGCTTAAGGTTATGGATCCGCCTTTGGGGTTTGGCCAAAAGTGTCCTAACAGGCTCGCTTACAAGAAACTCATTAGAATGAACATGCCCGTCGATTCCGACGGGAAGGTCAACTTTACAACAACGCTATTCGCACTGATACGAGAGGATCTTAGTATTAAAATGAGATGCGGTTAGTTATAATTAAATCTTAAAATTAGTTTATTTAGGCTTAGTTTCTCTCTCTCTCTCTCTCTCTCTCTCTCTCTCTGTCTCTCTCTCTCTGTCTCTCTCTCTCTCTCTCTCTCTCTCTCTCTATATATATATATATATATATATATATGAGCCATTGATTTTGAAAGTAGGGCAAGTCCATTTTATGTTATCACTGGATATTTAATTGTTTCCATTTGAATGTGTTTTAAAAATATTGATAAGCAGTAATAAACTTATTTAATATATTCTTTTTTGGTCTTACTTCATGTAAATTTAATATGCAATGGTGGTTATCCGTGTCACGTAAACAAAAAATAATTATGGTTTTGGTATGCGCTCCCCGATGGGACTTGCCGCACTATCAAAATCGGCTTACTATAAATATCGTTGCCCAAATAAATTACCAGTGACAAATTTTTTAATGACATCGAAAGATATTTATTGTCGATTGATTGAAAAACATAAATTTCATGTTAATTTGTAAGAAGAATTAGCTTTGACCAATTTTATTTTTTTTTTTTGCATAAAATAGACTCGCTCCACTTTCAAAATCAACGAATCATATATATATATATATATATATATATATATATATATATATATGTGTGTGTGTGTTTTTCCTTTTTTTTTTCTCTCGTACAGCCAATGAGATGAAGCAAGCGAACGAGGAGCTCAGAGATACGATTCGAAGTATCTGGCCTCTGCAGGCGAAAAAGATGTTGGACCTTTTGATACCTAGAGACGAAGGCAAGTGTTCGAATATCCTCCAAAATTTGAAACATTCTCACATAATCACGTAAAATGCATTTTCATTTTCGATGGACGCTTGAAAATTTCTCATATCTTCATATCTTCTTTTTTATTTTCTTTTTTATTGATTTATTTTTTCTTTTTTTTTTTTTAATCTTCATTTTATCATTCGTCTTGTCATTTTAGAGGTAGGCAGAGGAAAGCTCACCGTCGGTAAGATATACGTCGCTCTCATGATTATTGAAAATTGGAAGACGACGAAGTTTGGTCGGGAAAAGCCATCCGGACAGGTGAGTCATCCGTCGAACGCGTTTAACTTAAACGAACGTGTAAGAACGATAAGTTTAAGTCTATTTGAATGATCCTCGGCCGTTCTTCTACTTCCGTTCGTCTTTAACGTACTTCATTGTCGTGTGCAAAAAAAAAATAACAAAAAAAAAAAGATAATATATCCTGGCGGATCCGGATAAGATTGGATAACGTTCTTTGCCGAATTCGAGAAGACGAAATTGTTGATGAGGCTACAGAAGTATCGTGTGAATACGATTACGGAAGATTCGATGAGGATGGGGATCAATTAAAGTGGATGTTTTTGTCGTTGGCTTTTTCGTGGTAGGATTTTCACACGGCCGGTTCGAGTACTGATTTTTCAAATAGCGAATTTCCACATTAATCCAGAGTAGCTTCAAGATAGCAAACCAATCCCCAAAACTAGGAACGCTCGAAATTCGATGTAATTCGATCCTACGTGTTTTTTTTTCTTTCCTTTTCTCTTTCTTTCTCTCTCTTTTTTCCTTTTGTCTTTCTTCTTTTTTCTTTGTATTTTTATGAAAAGAGGACAAAGAAAAATAGGGACAAAAACGTAAAAAACGAACGGATAAAAAAAATGGGACCAAATTGATCGAACATCGAACTCGAGCTATCCTACGATCTTTCATTCTCCAGCCCCACCCACCCCTACACCCCTCAGCCCCTTTACAATAATCCTAATTTTTCTGACACTATTATATCAATTTTACCTATGTGTGCTGAGTAGTGCTGAGAACTTTCAAAGATTCATATGTATTTGAATAGGAACATAATGAATATCGAAAGTGTCAAATTTCGATTTTCACCATCCTACTGAGTAAATCTCGTGTTTTTTTCTTTTTTATTTGGTAGCGTAATGGAAAAAAAATAAATAAAAATATAAAAAAGAGTTTACGATCGAGGGATCTATTATATAATATTCAATTGAAATATTCGATGAATATTTTGTGATTTCTTTATTGTTTGTTAATTGTTAATTTGATTGAGTTGAATTTTCGGATTTAACAAAAAAAACCGAAGAAGAAAAAAAAAGAAAGATTGATATTTTTTTAGTTAATCTAAAAGAAAAATTTCTTTTTTTATTTTTACCCATACATAACACTCGAATTAGCCAAGTCGATATCCGTAGAAGATGTTCAATGTGTGAACCCTTCCTGAACGATATATAATTTTTAATTAGAAACCTAACATATATATATGGTATAATATATATATATATATATATAGTAGAATATCCCGAATCGATACATCCGTTGTTCCGTTGAATTGTGATAAAAAAAAGAAAAAGAATTAATAATAATGTACCTAAAAACACGATAAACTATTCGTTCAAATTTTTCTTATTGAATGTCGTACATACGTCTACGTTCGAGTTTTCTAATTTCTTTGTTTTATTTTATTTTATTTTTTTTCTATGTAATATATCCAGTAGATATAACCGCTCTTATTCGGGGCGACGACAACAATAACAACTTTTATTTTGATCATTTTTTTTAAGTGCAACGGATGGATCGACACGAAGATAAGAATTACTTAATGTTAATAGATAGTATAGTTAAGGAACTGTGATTTTTTATTTCTCTTGTTTTTAAAATCTCTTCTATTTTTATTTTTTTATTTTTATTGTTTTTTGAGTGAATGAATGATCTTTGAGATTAGTAACGTTGGAGAAAGGAAAAGCAAAAGAAAATTAAAAAGAAAGTTTCTGTCGGTTGAATTGCGACCTGTAATATTTTTCTTTTAATGGTATCTTAGAAGAGATATTACCAACACGAAGTTTGAACGTCCATTACCAATGGACGAGATACGATTTTTGTTCTCTTTTTCTTTTTTCTTTTTTTTTTTTAGATACGATTTTATTTAATTTCTATATTATATAGTAGGCGTACCCGATATTTAGTGGATTTTTAATACTTAATAATAACTACCCAGACAAGAGGATGTTCACGCAGCTCTCAATCATCTCTTTGTGTCTTTTTTCTTTGTTTTACAGAACGATAACGATCTTATCGATAACGATAATGCTGGGCAAAGTCCTGCAGCCCAGGCGGTAGTACTTACTTTTTCTCTTACTTATATCATCTTTATACCATATTTTCTTTTCCATTTTTAATATTACTCATTTTCCTTTATTATATATTATACACCATTTATATACCGTATATATATATATATATGTATACATATATATATATATATATATATATATATATATATATATATATATATATATATTAATATTTATATATACACATATTACCTCATTGCATTTTGTAAAACGCTCGTTTCTTCCTCTATTTCTTTCATATTTTTTTATTTTTTCTTTTTAATATTTTAATTATCTTTTTAAAGGTGACAAATAAATAATTCTTAAACAAAAATTAAAGCGTTACATATTTAATTAAAAATTTATAGCAAAATTTAAGGAAAAAAAGAAAACGAGTCTTTTGCAAGAATGCTTCATTTGATTGTAAAAAAAAAAGAATAATACTTCTCATATCATACTCTCTTTCTCTCTCTCTCTCTTTCACGATCTCACGATCTCATGATCTCATTCTCTCACTCTCTCTTTCTCTTAATCTCTCTCTCTCTCTCTTTCGCTCTCTTCCTTTCTCTCTCTCTCTCTCTCTCTCTCTCTCTCTCTCTCTCTCTCTCTCTCTTTCTCTATATTTCTCTGTCTCTTTCTCTATCTATCTTTCTTTATCAAAATGCGAAGACACATAAGCGATTATTTTAAAAGAAGGGAGCATTTAGAGATTAGTTTTAGAAATTGAAATATCCTGTAAGTTTAACATAAAAATGCTTTATTGTGTCTTTGACTTCGCACTTATGCATATTTCTTTATTTATTTGTTTATTTGTTAATTTATTTCTTTCTCTTTCCTTTTTACAACCTGTCTATCTCTTTTTATCACACTCACTCACTCACTCACTCGATATTAACACTTCACACTATTTATTTTTCAACTCGCATACGCGTATACATTTTTTTTGTCTTTTACTTCTTATATTTAATTTTATTTTCTCGTAAACAGTCACAAATCTTACAGCATTAAAAAGCAGCACAACGGTCGTTGATCGTTTAATCGATCGTAAAGTTTGAAAAGTGTAATTGAAGATCACTTTTTGTTAAAAGCGAAGTAATAAATTTCTACGTTATTGTAATTTTTATTTATTTTTGTTTAATTGATTAATTAATTTCTTCAGTTTTTCTTTCTCTTCTTCGGAAAATAAACGATGCAACAGCTGTTGTGCTTGTGTCAGAACACACGATCACACATGTCGATCTTTCTTCTCTTTCTTAGGCACTTACTGTATTAGACAATAATCCTACTATAGCATCTTTAAGATTAGTTTAACATATAGAAACTTAGATATCTAGTACTTCCTTTCAGAAAGATCCTTTTCTTAATAGCACGTTTTTTTAAATAATTGTATATATATAAATATATATATATATATATATATATATATATATATATATATATATACTTAGTCTAGGATAATCAATTATAGTCTGTGATGGTTTCGATTATATACATCAAATAAAAAAAAAATTAGAATATCGAAGAAATATGTCGGAATATAATTTCTCATTTTTTCTTTCCCTTTTTTTGTTATTGATATAAAAATCTAAAACGATGTAACAAAATTCGAGGGAAATAATATAAAATAATAGGATTCAATCGAACGATGTATAAAATCGAGACGCGTTATCAGTTTCTTAGTCGTCGTGTCGGTATCACGTGAGTGCACGCACACACGGACGATGTGTGCACGCGTGTAACGGTCCTTTGCCTCCCCCCCCTACGATATGACATAGGTGTGTGTGTGTAAGTAAAAGACCTATTAGCTCATCGAAAACCTATTAAATTCGAAATGTTCGAAAAAAATTCGAATGAAGTAGTCGTCGAACGAATAGAGAGCTCTCTCGCCTTTTGCCTCGCGTATTTATATATATACATATATACATACATACATATATATATATATATATATATATATATATATATATATGTATATTAATAATCCTTATTTTTTAGTCGCCTGTTATATTAGAATTCTATATCTATCTTAGAAGTTATCATATAATATCTTTTATTTTATTTCTCTCGTTTAGAAGCATATGTAATTCAAACTCTTAAAGTTTGATTTGCCATAGAGATGGATCTTAGATCGATCTTAGATCGATAATTAGATATTATATTATTATTCTCTTTTTTATTTTCTTTCTTTCTCTCTTTCTTTCCTCCACCCCTCTTAGGATTAGAAAGAACGTTCTTAGTGTAAAACATACACGCAGGCCAACACACACACATACGAACATGGGTACTTGTAAAGAAACGTTCTTTTATCCGTTAGAGCTCTTAATATTAAATGGTATTAGAGATTATATCCAATGTCGTTCGGCTTAATTCTTTTCTCTTCGTACTCGTATTTTACGTATACTTTACGTATATATGTATATTAGATAGACGTCCTTTCTAACGGTACATGAAAGTAGAGTAGTCGTGAATTATCCTTAGATAGTATCATTCGATTATTGTAAAAAGTAGATGGCCATAGTATATTGCTCGAATTTATTTCCCAATCGAAATTATTCCAACTTATTCTTCTAACGCTATACAACCAACAATATTCTAATATAGTATTATTAACGAACACGAATACGAACTTGCTCATTAACACTATAGAAATGTAAAAAAATAGAGTATTAAAAAATTCTAATGCAGATAATATTACATAGTTAGATCTCTTTCTCTTTCTCTCTCTCTCTCTCTCTCTCTCTCTCTCTCTCTCTCTCTCTCTCTCTCTCTCTCTCTCTCTCTATTTCTCTTTCTATCACTGTCTATCTATCTATCTATCTATCTCTTTTTATCTCAAACACGAAACAATGAAAAGAAAGAAAATTTCACCTACAAACTCTTACTCGATATAACACTTATTATGTTGATTTTGGAAACGACAAAAAGGAAGAAAGCTGTGAACAACCAAAATCGTTCCTTTCCTCTACATCATCATCGTAATTTACGTAAATTATAGAAGCTATCTCTCTCTCTCTCTCTCTCTCTCTCTATATATATATATATATATATATATATATATATATATATATATATATATATATATATATATATAAACATATGTACCTACACTTTAATCGACACGAAACTTATCCAATAATAATCAAACATCTTCGTATGGTCACATATGTATATATATATATATTTTTTTTCCTATCTCCTTCTTTATTTTATTTTATTTTATTTTTTTTTAATCGAGATTTAACAAATGTAGAAATTAGTTACGTTTGTTTTTTTTTTCTTATCAGCACTCGCACGATCGCGAACATCCAATTGTTTATCGTCGTTCTAACGTACGCTCTTTAGTCGATTCTAGATCTCTTCTAGCTCTTTCTAGATCTCTTCTTCTCTTCGTTATACAATTATCAAAATGATACTGCGATAAAATAAAATAAAAAGAAGAGAACACAGAAAGTAAAAAATGAAGGATGAAAAGTCTAACTAGAAAACGTACGAAAACGGAGGACGACGTTAACGATGAATGAAATTGCCCTCGCAATTGGTGTATGATTTATCATTATTATCGCATGTTCTTGAATATCTTGATATCGTCGAATCGATCAAAACCAAAACCAAAATTTAATTAGCACAATAATCCTCCTCTTATGCCAATCCGTTCACCACCATTCCATAAAAGACTAATACAAGATTCTTAAAAGCTTGCGATTTGTGATTGTATGTGTATATTCGTCGTCGCTTGCCAATTCCAGCAGATTAAAGCATAAAGTTTGTACGTCACGATTTCCTTGGTAACATCACGGCGTATAATACATACATACATACATACATACATATATATATATATATATATATATACCTGTATATGTGTATATGGTAATTAGCACGGCGATTCGTCGACGTTCGTTGTTCTTTTCAGTTCTAAGATTTAAATCGATACGATTATCATTGTTATGTGTATGTATGTATATATATATATATATATATATATATATATATATATATATATATGATAATTTAACAAACATAAACGTTCGTCGACGATATAAGTCAATCCTTTTTATTAATGTTGCATGCTTATTAAAAAAATTTGCATTAACGCAATGGTCATTGACTCATCGAATACCACCTATGTATGTAATTCTCTGTATATCTCGCATATGGTATACCTACTCGTAACAACGCTAAAATATTCGCACAAATTACAATTGAAATTTAACATTCCTTGACGAGATTATAACAAACATATACAGGCTTTCCAAAGTAACACGCAACAATTGATCACCGATTTTTCTCTATGACACCGATCTATTAACTTTCTCTCTCTCTCGATTTCTTCATTCTACTTTTTCTTTCTTTATATACACGTATTTCTATCTCCCTCCTCTCTTTTTCTCCTTCTCTCTTTCTTTTTCTCTCTTTATATATATATATATATATATATATATATATATATATATATATGTATGTATGTATGTATATATATATATATATATATATATATATATATAAATAAAATATATATATATATATATATATATATATATATATTTATCTCGATATAATACTTATCTCAGTCCTTTATCTTTCGAGCTACACAAAACGCACAATCGCGTTGCATTTTCTAATAACTCTAGCATGGCATCTCGTTTATTGAGATTTTGCGAATCAATTTTCTCTATATCGACGTTTTATTATTATTATTATTATTATTATCATCAATGAATGCTCTCTCTCTCTCTCTCTCTCTCTCTCTCTCTCTCTCTCTCTCTCCCCTATTTCTATCCTCTTTTTTATTATAATATATGTATATACATATATCTTTCTTTATCTCTTTCTATCTCTTTTTTTTCTTTCTGTATTTTCTAATTGTATTTATCGATTGATCGTTATAAAATCGATCGACTCGATTATCTCTCACGAGGATCTGTCACGCGAATGGAAGCAAAGCATATGAAGAAAAGCCTGTATGTGCCTGTACATAGTAATGCACATTTGTATGCAATAATGTCGATACTACGCAAGATATCACGCCCGAGAAAATGGTATACAAAGCGAGGCGCAAAAAAAAAAACATACAAAAAAGCAAAAGAAAACAGAGAAAAACAAAATAAGTTGTCGATCCGAAAAATCTATCGATAATCTGCTGTCTGACCGCCGGTGTGCTTTCGCACATTCGAATTTAGCAATCGACCCTCTACAACTGCCTGATGGACATGGCGGTGGTTAACCACACCGGAAATAGCCACGCAACCGGAAGTAGGGCGAACAGCCTCGAACCGGTGGTACGTCCGACAACGGAGACGAAGTTCGATCGGCACAAGGACTTTCGTGACGAGGAGGAAGGGACCCTAGGGGCCCTAGCAGCCGCCGAGCAAAGACGACAACATAGCATCAGGTACTGCATACGTCCTTGTATCTAATAATCACGTTAAATCGCTATACGAAATTGTAACATCTTTAAGAGTTAACAACAGGACTTACTTAAAGTTGAAATTGAAATATAAAAAATAAAAAAAATATAAATATATACATACAAGTCAATATCGTTATTCGTTGATACGAATGAATTTTCTTACATATATAAATTGCAATCTAATTAAAATCATTGCGAGTAAACGAAAGTACGTCGACGTTTTATAATCGCGATTATTACAATAAACAACAAACCAAAAAAACAGGAAACAAAAATGTGACCAATTTTAGAAGAGCATATTATTAATTTATCGCATATTATTATTATGACATGCATCGTAAATTATTTTTCGTTTTCAATTTTTAAAATTAATTTCAGAAACAAAAAGGTGAACTGGAAGATGTCCCACCAGTACGATATACTAGGCAGCAGCGGAGAGAGTAGCCAGGGAGGGGGTGGGTCTGGGGTTGTACTCGTAGTTAATGGCGAGGATCGCGCCCCCGAGCTAGAGCCATTGCTGGCTGAGGTGCCCTCCCAGCAGGATCACGACTACTACTACCATCACCATCACGACCAATACTACGATACCGACAATGATCAATACTATGACCATCACCACCACCACCACCACCACCATCACCATCATCATCATGATCACCGACCACCCTCGTACTACCAACACCAGACCACCTACGCACCTCGCTCCTCGATCCGTTACCACAAGGTCTCGGCTCGATCCAATTCCGCAGTAAATTTTCCCACTTTCGAGTCAAATTTTTCGAATAGCCCTATCTCTCTCTCTCTCTCTCTGTCTTCTCTAAAACCAGGATAAATATATATATATATATATATATATATATATATATATATATATATTATTGTATATTATATATATATCCATATACGTACATATATAATTGATATAACGGGCTACTATCGTTCGTTTCTTATCTAATCAGAGACGCGAACTTTTAGAACTAATTTTACTAACTTTAAAAACTCGTTTTTTATTTAATCGGCTCATATATACATATATTCGATGTAAAACGTACTTACTAGCAGGGCGTGTTCAGACGATGTTCAATTAATTAATTCGAGACTCGACGCTTTCGATCGGATCGTATTTTGATTTTAAAATGTTTTAATTGATTTCGCTTTAACAATATGTGTGTGTATATATATATATATATATATATATATATATATATATGCACATATCGGATAGGATCTATGTCGAACGCCCTTAGTATGATTTAGGATCATTCCGATCAGTTATTCTGTTTTATATAGAAAGAAAAGAAATTGATATTTGCAAAGATACGATTACACACTTCCTTTATTATTATTATTATTATTATTATTATTATTATTATTATTATTATTATTATTATTATTATTATTATTATTATTATTATATAAATATTATATACCTCTTAGAACGATAGAGAACCGTTCTCTCGTAGATTAGGATGTGGTCAACCACGTCATCCGTTTTTTCTTTTACCCCCCTCCAAAAGAGAACTTTTGAAACACCCGCTAGAATCTATTAGAGAATCACCCTTAGATCTGAACGTTTTGCACACTTCATGCATACGTACGTTAGTACGTATGTATTATACATACATACGTAGCTTCTGATAATAAAAAAAAGATATATACATATATATATATATATATATATATATATTCTCGGCAGAGAGTACTAACTTATACTTACATAAATAGTTACTTACATAAATATCCCGTTATATTATTAGATCTAATTAGTAACACAAATAAACCCCGTTCGAGTCAATATGTCCTGTCCTACGTGTCCGGGATCAAAAAGCCTCAATAATATCCAAGAATAGCATTGACCACTCTATGAATTCTTAACCAATGAATATAACCTGCCTTTTTTCCGTTTCTTTCGATCGATCGGTCAAAAAGTATTGCGCGTGATGTCGTGACTCCTCTGACACACATTATATATATATTGTCGGCCTTGAAATTTATTATTCGACTCACACGATATTAAACCACGATATAACTGTGAATTTAGAGCTACGAGAGAGAGAGAGTGAGAGAGAGAGAGAGAGAGAGAGAGAGGAAAAAAGAACCGACCGAACAAAAACAAAAACAAAAAATAATCAAAAAGAAACAAGAAAACAAAAAAAAAAACAAAAAAAGTCGAACGAAAAGAAATCATTGGACACTCTCTTTGCATAAATTTTACGCATAATATGCTCACTTGTAATTCGATAGAACGAGGGAGAAGGGAAACGAAACGAAAAAAAAAGAAAAAAATTCAAAAAAATAAAGGAAAGTAAAAGAAGAAGGGAGACAGAAAAGAAAAAAAAGTAATGAAAGAAAGTAATCGGGTTTGAATGGAAATATACGCGCGTCACCTGGACACGAGGCTCTTTAGAGACCGGCGAATCTCTTAGGAGAGATTTTTCTTTAGAGATTCTAAGTCTATATTAGAGAACCTCCCACCCCCTTGTCCCTAGCTGCTTTCAGCCCTAGGAACGTTTCGGCGAAACGATGTGGTCTACGTCGACGATAAGACGAGATGGACTACCTCGTTCTCCGATTAAATATATCTTCTATCTCTATCTCTATCTCTATCTCTATCTCTATCTCTATCTCTGTCTCTAATCTTTTGATCTCTCTCTCTCTCTATCTCTCTCTCTCTCTTTCTCTCTTTCTATCTGTATCTCTATCTATCTTTCTCTTTTTATTTTTCATTCTCTTCTTTCAATTTCTCCATCTATCTATCTATCTATCTATCTATCTTCTTCTCTGTCTATCTGTCTGTCTGTCTGTTTGTTTGTTTGTCTGTCTGTCTCTATCTATCTATCTCTTTCTCGTTGTTTATCTTAAAAATATCCGTATCCACATTGTATCCTGGTAAGTACCGATGCACCTAATTGGAACGATATTTATCGCTCGGAGTGGATTTTTATATCATTACTTCTCTTTCTCTCTTTCTTGCTTTCTCTCTCTCGTTTATTTTTTTTCCTTTCTCTCTCTCTCTTTCTCTTTCTTTCGTTTATTTTTTTTCCTTTCTCTCTCTCTCTCTCTCTCTCTCTCTCTCTCTCTCTGTCTCTCTCTATCGTTTATTTTTCCTTTTTTCTCTCTCTCTCGTTTACTTTCTCTTTTCTCTCTCTCTCTCTCTCTCTCTCTCTCTCTCTCTCTATCTATCTATCTATCTTTCTCTCTTTCTCTCTTTCTTGTCTATCCATCCACCCGAGCGAATACGCAGAATACATCACCGGAAAGGAGCATGTTGCATGCTATGAGATTTTTTGAAAAGTTGCATGCCTTTACTAACACCAGATCTATTAGAAGAGAAATAAAATAAAATAAAATAAAATAAAGAAACAAACAAACAAACAAAAAAAGCAAAATAAAGCGAAACACAAAAATACGAATGATCTAATTAACACGTCTGTACATCGACTACTCTGCTCTTTATTTATTCGGCATTGTTTTTTTTTATCGATTCGAGATATATTACATACATGTATATATATATATATATATATATATATATATATATATATATATATATATATGTATATGTATATATAAATATATATATATATAAATGTATATATATACATATATTTTTTATATATTATATATATACATATATATTTATATACATACATAGATACATATTTATCGAGGATAATTCTAATTTAAGTGAAAACACTTAAAGAGTATAGAGTAGATCGTAACAGACGACGTGGCTAACGATCGGAGGCAAAAGGCGTCTCGAGCGAGGATCGGTGATCTTTTTAAATCAGAAATAACAATACGCGGGCAAAGTATCATCGACACCTCGAATTTCTTTAGAAAAAAAAAAAAAAAGAGAAAGAAAAACAAATTGAAAAAAAGGAAAGCAATAGGAAGAAAAAAGATAGTTGAAAAGAAAAGAGAACAAGATCTTAAACGATTGTTCTCAAACCGTACAAGTATAATACTGATCGATCTTATTCATTTAGATGGACCTGCAGGATGTCGTAGTTAGCGACTCGCGTGCCGGTAGTATCGAGAGTCTAACGCATTATGGTGAAAGACTTCACCCCCATCATCCCTCGACGCATCCACCGAGACATCATTCGCGATCGCCAAGCTTAAGGTAGGTATATTAATATATTTTGCATGTCATTCAATAAGAAACAAACTTTCTTCGTTATAAGCAAATTCTGATATATATATATATATATATATATATATATATATATATATTAGGTACGTCAAGGATGATGTTCGTAGTTAATAATGTCTAATTGCCTTTTTTTCTACAAATTTCATCTTTGACGACCTAATATATATATATATATATATATATATATATATATATATATATATATATATATATATATTATATTATATCATATATTATATATATTATATATTATATTATATTATATTATATTACATATCATGTAATATATATATATATATATATTACATGATGAAACATTTTTACGTATCCTCGTATCGTATAAACATGAATGAATTTCTATGCTATCGTGTTCCTGAACGTGTGTTTGTCCGTGTAAAAAACGAGAAGGACACGGAGTTGACACTACGACCTGTGTAACCTTCGACACAGTTGTGCCATATATCGAACAAGCAACGAGCACGAGAAACGATACCGAGGATACGCAACAAGTCGATGATGGGGATATGTACATATAAACATACGTAACATCTTTCCATCGAGTTATTTACGTTTAAAATGACGTCCTCTGTCAAACGTCCCGTTACATATATCGTATATGTTACGCGTTACGTCTTTTTTTTTGCAATAGAAGACACTCGCCGATCATGCACAGATCGCCATCGCCAAGGCGACACAGGCACGACCATCATGGATATTATCACGAAGGACCAGGCTTTAGCGACACGGTTAGCAACGTCGTCGAGATTCAGAGGCATCATCATCATCCACATTCCACACAATATAATCGACATAGGATACGAGGTACGTGATCGCACGGTACGCGAGCGGGCGCTTACACGTACGCGTAAGCGTGCGTGTGGTGTGCGCGTGTGTATCTCTCTCTCTCTCTCTCTCTCTCTCTCTCTCTCTCTCTCTCTCTCTCTCTCTATCTCTATCTCTCTCTCTTTCTCTATCTCTCTTTCTCTCTCTCTCTCTCTCTCTCTCTCTTTCTATCTATCTATCTTATTGTTAGTCTCGAATGAGAAATAAAAAAAACGAATGCATAAAAAAAAATAAATAAAAACAAGAAATAATAGAAACAAAACAAAGTCCTTTTACAAACACGTTTCGTATGACGAATTATCCAGAGCCACGAATCCCGATAGAGCATTTTTTTTAGTCTTCTCGAGATATATATCACCTCATCCCCCAACTCCACTCTTACCCACCCTCACCCCCTAGAACCCTATTTATCCTTCAAGATATCGTTTGAATCGGAATGGATGAAAGATTTTGTACGGATTTACAAAAAAGAAGAAAGAAAATAAATAAATAAAGAAAGAAGAAAGAAAAAGGATTCGTGTCTCTGCGATTCAAATCTGGATATGAGTGTCGCTATAAATGGTTATTATTCGCAAGAAGGCAAGGAAAGGCTCTATGTAACTCGATGTAATACGTTTCTTCATTCTGTTCTGTTATGCGCCTACACAGACTATTACGACCACTGCGACTATTACGACGATGGTAATTTCTTTCGCAAGTCCGTTTCATTCCCTATCCAAGGCAGTTTATGTCATATGTACTTTGTATGTATGTATGTATGTATGTTCGATGTCGTTTGGCTTTTATCGTGTCTTGTCTTATCGCCTATCCTCTTTTATTATACAAAGGACACGGACTCTTGCACGATGACGGGGGGGAGGAGGACGGCGCACGGACACGCACATGCACACGCACACGCGACGCGTATACATGCGCGCGAACATATACGGATACATACGTACAGTACACGTACACGTACACGTTCACATGAAATTTTCTCAACGTAGAAACTTTACGTCGCTTTACAGTTATTACCATCGGACACTCCAATTACACAGCCCTTCTTTCCTTTATGTTCGTACCTTAGATCGTATTACCTTAGTTTTGTATAAAATAGGCTGCACATATATACCTATCTAAGCTGTTTGCGGTGTGCGAGAATATAGTTTTTTTCTTTTTCTGTTTTTAATTTTATTTAGCAAATCCATCGAAAGTAGAACGTCCTTGATGCCATATTTAGTCTTAATCGCACGCTTTCACTGAACGAGCTTGAAAGATTGACGTATAATTATATACGTAATATATATATATGTATACACACACACACACACACACCACATATGTATATACCTGTAACAATTTTTCGATCGAAGATCTTCGGCTCACGGCATGAACGAGAGATCGCATCCCCCGCCCAACCCTTCCCTTCCTCTTCTTCCGCTCTATTGGCTTTGCCCGTAACTTTATCTTACACCGTAGGTAGACGGGAGAAGCACGGATCAGCATGAGTTCGATGCATCGTACGAATTACACGCCGTAGTGGGATAAACCAAAAAAAAAAGAATATGATAGTGATAACAATAAAGAGAAAAGAAAGCGAGCCTTACGAGCGTGGCCAGTCCAATCCAGTCCAGAGAAAAGAATAATGGCAAAATAATACTAGCTCTACGGAAAAATAGTAATACGTATATATATATATATATACATACATATATATATATATATATATATATATATATATATATATATATATATATATAGTCATTATCGGGCAGAGTCCCCGTTAGGTAGAATTTATTTCGACAGCTATACTGTATACGGCTTTATACTGTACTGGCTAAAGTAGAAAAATACGGAGCTGCTTGAAAAAAAAAAAAAAGAAAGAAAGAAAGAACTATGCCTATTTACTGCCAATGTAAAATTATCTACACAGTAAATACATCTACGTATATAAATTCGCTCGGCATCGACGAGGCTCACTCGATGTCGTTTGACGAGAGCGAATTTTCTTCTTCCCATTCCTCCTCCTTCTCTCGTTCGAATCTAAAAAACCAAAAAAAAAAAAAATTAAAAAAAGAAAAAAAAAAGAAAAAAAAAACAGAAAAAGAAAAAAGCCGAATAACATCTCGTAACGAATCGGGGAAAAATGAATGAAGTTGAGTGATAATTTTTGTCAGGTCCGTGGAGCGCTTCGACGAGTCCCGCGAGATCGCCCAGTCCGGTACCTCGGATAGATCGTGGGGAACATTATGGTACGACAAGCTTGGAACAACGCTCGAGGAGTCCAAGTCCTATCGGCGGTCGTACGCCGGCACATCCCCATCACCATCATCGTCATCCGTCGCATCAACATAGCTATCCGGTTTTGGTGGCGAGAAGGGGGCGCCGATTACCACCGACGCCGAACAAACCGTCGACGTTGCAGTTAAAGCCGGCGAACATTAATTTCCCAAAGTTAAACGCATCGCCGACACACGGGCCGCACATGGTAGGTGGCCCGCCGCACGTACCGGCGGCGGTACCAGTCGGCATGCCGCATCCTACCACAGGTGGTCACATGCAACCACCGATGCAACCGAGCCACTGTCCGCTCAGTTTCGAGCAGGCCGTGGCGATGGGCCGTGGAGGTCGTCTACTTCCGAGTCCTGTGCCGAACGGTTACAAACCGCAGCCCCAGTCGAAGCAGCGAATGCCAAGGTAATAGATCTTCTCTCCCGTTATAACGATCTCGTTGTTACGACCTTTAATTGTCAACTCACGTTCGTTCGTAAATCACGAACGAAAATTTTCATCGACGATTCCTCATTCGAGACCGTCTGAGTGTCGAATAATAATTCTGGCTCGAGCGATCGTCCGCTTGAACGCCAACGCGGGTCCTATCGGTTTCGATCGCTGGAGAACTTTTTTCGCGATTAAGGAATACCCCTTCGGCGCAAATTCGTGAACAAATGAAAGTAATACTTTTTTTTCATGAATTTAAAAAAAAATAACGGAACACTTTTTGCGCAAATTTGCAAACTACCGCGATCGAGTAGACAAGGCGTGAGCACTTAAAATAATACGAGAATTGATTAATCAATTAATTATTTCATTAGAGACATTAAAATGCAATTATCGCAAACGCGAGAGAGGTGAAGAAAAAAAAAAAAGAAATTGATAAACGCATATACATGCGTCATCCGTAGCACTCAAAGGGTCAATCAAATTTAATAAAATCGCAATGTGTCACGCGGAAAGATTAATTATTATTCGTTCATCCATTACCAGACACTATTGTAATATTTCATTAAATTAACATAGGTCAAGACATTCCGACAGCGACGAAGATGACTGGTGCTAGCCAAAGTGGGACCCTGGACGGTGGTCCGGCGACGTGGACGCCCCCAGGCGTCTTTGGGTCTGTGCGTGAATCGTCTACGTGAATCGTCCACGTGGGACGTGCATTGACTTTCTTGTCACGATCGCGAGAACGCGATCGATCGATCGACCGATCGATCCTAACGAACATGAGGATCGATACGAAGGATATGCGGCTGCTGACGGCTTCTCGCGAATACGCAACGAAACGAAACGAAACGAAACGAGATAGATATTACGAGGGATACAGCCGAATAATAGAGAGAGATAGGTATAGAAATAGAGGTGGGGTGAAGGAGGGCTCGTACGATTTGGAATCGATTAAGAAGATGGATCGACCAAATCGGTGAAATAGAAACGACTCGTTTGATTACTCGTGGGAGACCGATCACGAATGTGTATAAGATTAAAGTGAAAGTTTAAATGTTCCGGTGCTTTCAATTTGCGAGAATGAAATAAATATGGAGACGGGGAAACGAAAGGGAGAAGGGGTAGGTGAGAGTGGAAAGGTGACTGGTTTGGAAGAGAGGGGTGGAGTAGAGGGTTGAAAAGATTAGAAAAACAGAGACAACGGGGAGAACAAATCGATAGTAGAAAAGGAAGATAGGGGGAAGGGCAAAAAAGAAATGAACGAAAGAACAAATATATAAATAAATAAATAAATAAATAAATAATGGAAATACGTAAATACACGTCGTGAACGCATCCGCGTTAGAAGCGCTCGTATAATTAAAAAAGTTCGTATCGCGTTCGGTGATAAAGCGAAATCGGACGATGGACGCTTCGTTTGTTTTTTAACGATATCTTCGCTGCGACCATTCCAATCGGCGAATCGGGACGAGAGGAGGGTCCACTTTTTATACGATAATTAACCAACAGTAACAACAACAACAACAACAACTACTACTACTACTACTACTACTATTACTACTACTATTACTACTACTACTACTACTACTACTACTACTACTACTACTACTACTACTACTACTACTACTATTACTACTGCTACAACTACAACAACTACTACAACAACAACAACAACAACAACAACAACAACAATTGGAAAAAGAAGTAACAAGAAAGCTAAAGAGAGAGAGAGAGAGAGAGAGAGAGAGAGAGAGAGAGAAAAGAAGAAAAGAGTTCGAGAGAGAGAAAGAGACAGTGAAAGATACCCTGCGAATGTGGACATTGCAACAACAAAAACAACAACAACATAATAAAACAAAACAAAAATTAAATACGAAACGAAACGAAAGAGACGATGTCTAAGTGCCGGATTCTTTTTCGTGTCCAACTATGTATATATAACGCGAAATTGTCGATGCCTGAAAAATGAGAGACCAACGACGACGGGTCTTCTATTTTTCTCTTTTTCGTACTATCTTTCTTTCTCCCTCTTCCACCCTCTCTCTTTCTTTCTCTCCCTCTCTCTCTTTCTCTTTCTCTCTCTCTCTCTCTCTCTCTCTCTCTGTCTTTCTTTCTTATTTTCTTTCTTTCCTTCGTTCGTCGCTTTTGTTTAATCACGAGGTAAACAAGTGGCGAGAGTGATATCGATGTGTTAGCCGGAGAAGGAAGAGGTGCGGGGAAAACGGTGGGGAAAGAAGAATTCTGTAGAACAGTGAATGCTCGTCGTTGTTGTGTTATACGACGACGTGTATTAGAGGGCCGCGACAGCGACGTAATTTTTGAAGGAAGAAGGAAGAAGGGAAATGGAAAAAAACGCACGCCGCGTGAAAAAATATAAGAAACGTTAGGGAAGCGCGATTTATAAGATTATTACGGAAGTGCGTGTCAACGATAAGAGAAAGATAAGAAATGGGAGTAAAATGAGAAGGATGAGGATAAGGATGAGGATGAGGATGAAGACGAGGAGGAGGAGAAGGAGGAGGAGCGAGATTCGTTCGAACGTGAACGTTGGAACGATCATCATACCGATTGACGCGCGAAAGCGCCCGACAGTAAATAAATAAAACTCGCGTTAAATTAATGCGTAGAAATGGATAATTATGTGCGTAGGCGAATCGTTTTTCTAATGGCACCCTTTGGAAGGTACCTGGAAGTACGAAAGATACGAAATAATCGTGATGGAGCTTGAGGCGAGGAAGAGAAAGTTTAAAAGGAATAGAGAGAGGAGTAGATGGCGGGAGACCAAAAAATATCGCCGATTTGTTAGGATCATCGTTGTTCGTAAACATAGATCACCGCCCGTCGCTTTGTCGCGCGTTGCAACGATTCTCTGTTAAAGAAAGAAAAAAAACCACACACACGAGCGAGCGCAAGAGAGAGAGAGAGAGAGAGAAAAATTACGAAAACGAAGGAACGAGCCAAGAAACCAAGAGAATTAAACGCGCTATAAAAAAAAAAATAAAAAGAATAAACGAACGAACAAAGTTATTATAAATTAAAAGGAAACGTATAGATCGTTATTTCGTTCTCTTTCTCACTACGTCGTTCGTTCGCTCGAGCGAAGATCGAGGAAAAACATTCAAAATCACACGTTTAGTTGTTTATTTCCCTACGTCATTCGACGTAGGCGAACGACGGATCGATACGATCGATGAAAGGACGAAACGAATGAAGTGTGTTGTTAATACGTAAAACGTCGCAAAATTATTTCGATCGGAATCATTTTGTTCTCGTTATTCCTTCAGGAAGGTACGTGTCTCCTGAGGAACGAGATACGTAAGAGGCAAACGTGGTCGAGACGAAGGGTAAACGCGGATGGAAGAAAATGAATCGCAGGACACACACACACACACACGAGGAAACGATAATGAATTGTTATTGTAAGGTGTCGACG
>OU426997.1:2731685-2734185 GCA_911387935.1 Dolichovespula saxonica
GACGAAAGGAGAAGGTGCGCTAATTTAACGACGACGACGACTTAACGCACAAAACGTTTCGAATGCGCTATTATAGACGAAATTAATGCAGAGTGGAGTCGTACCTATTCTCAATTTGAAGGCCGCCGTATTATGAGGATGAAGGAAATGAATACGAAGGGACGAAGGGATGAATGAAAGAAAAGAATATTAAAAGACAGCGGTAGAAGATTAGATCGATCGATCGATCAATCGATCGGAAAGTAAATGAAAGGAAGAAGAAAGAAATAGAGAGAGAGAAAATAAATGTGAAGGATCTCTCTCTGAGAGCCGATCGAATAAAGAAATTTTTATTTATTTCTTTATTTAATTTTTTTTGTTTATTTTATTGTGACTAAAATTGATTCGATCTCATGTTTGTAATTAAACTTCTCGCGTTCATCGTATATATATATAGAGAGAGAGAGAAAGAGAGAGAGTTTAGCTCTCTTCTAATCTCGTTCGATTATTAAAAATTATAACGAAAAAGTTAGCGTTAAAAAAGAAAGAAAAAAAAAAGAAAAGATAAATCAAATTCCATCTAACGTCGACCAAATGAAATAATATATAGATTTCCAACGTATCAGTAATAAGTTGACGCTGATACAACAAACGCACGAACTTAATATAATACGTATTAAATCGAATATAAATGATTCAATAACAATTGAAAATCAAGAAGGGTTAGTTAGGGTCGATCGAAAAAAAAAGGAGAGAGAGCGAGAAAAGATAAGACATATAAATGAGACTCCCAATTTCGTTTACTTCTTAATCGAACATATATAGATTTGCGTTTTTAAAGCATTACGCATTATATACGTATATATATATACATGCCTACATATATATATATATATAGATAGATAAATAGATACATGCATGTAACAACATCGTCTGAACTTTTAGCAGATGACTATGATAAATCCAGAACGTAAATCAATTTTATTCGTCTTTTAAGTAAATCACGTATTACACGCGTACGATACACGTAGACTATACGAAAATACAAACACACAGACACAGTACAGAAAGAAAGAGAGGGAGAAAGAGAGAGAGAGAGAGAGAGAGAGAGAGAGAGAGAGAGAGAGAGAGAGAGAGAGAGAGAGAGACAGTAAATACAGACTATGTAAATAAAATACAATTTTATATTAAAGGAATACGCAAAGTGCGAGTGTTTTAGCGCGTGATTATTATCGATGATCAGTTCTTTAAAATCTCTCTTGACGTTACGCTATTAAATAATTTCTCTTTTCTTTTTTTTCCTTTCTAATTCCAATAGATTCTCGTCGCAATATAAATACACGTATAACAATATAAAAAGTATATATATATATATATATATATATATATATATATATATATATATATATATAGATACGAACATACACATATATTTCCGCATCTCGAAACAGATCTATTCAGGGTACTGCGACCATCTAGTCAAAGACGTTTGTACTTTTCGCGTGATTGTGTGACAGGTATTTTTATAAAAGCAAAACAACAACAAAAAAAGAGAGAAAAAAATAAATTGGGAGTCTTAAGGGAGTCTTAATGAAAACGATCGGCACGGGAGGAGATCCAAAATTTCATTTATTCGCGTTGTTTGATCACGAGTGTTTGGTTCGTTAAAAAACAAAAATTACGAAAAAGAAGGAAATAAAAGAAAAGCAAAGAAAGAAGATAGATGGATCGAGCGGCAACGAACGAAAATACGAAATACGAAGAACTACGACGCGTAATATACTACGATTAAGGGTTTTTCTACTTACCTATATAGATAAAGGAGGTACATGCGTGCGCGCACGATAATGCAAAAAGAAAAAGAAAAGAAAAAACGTCAACGAGGGCGAGCGCACGTGTCTTTAAGTATATGTGTGTGTGCTCGAGCGCATTTGTCGATAATTATTTGCGTTAATCATGTGCGAGCGCGTTCGTAAAGCCATTCGCGATTTGTACATATATACGTACATACAATCATACAATCATACGTAACATTACATATATACATACATACATATATGCATGCATACGTACATACGTATCGTGGATAGGTGCGTACGTATAATAATTATTAATACCAAAAAAGGAAAAAATAAACACACGCGCACACCACACACCACACAGCACACATGCATACACGCTAACAGTGCAAAAGAAGAAAAGCAACAACAACAAAATCCATGCGATTAAGGGGAGACACAAAACGAGCTAATGAAATTGTATATTCGAAATGCTAATAAACACGCTACGCGTCGATAATAAATAAATAAATAAATAAATAAATAAATAAGTAAATAAATAAATAATTAATTAATTAAATAAATATGTGAAGAAGAGAACTTCGTCGCGCTAGACATCTCGAGCGTGAGTGCCGAGGCTCCGTAGAATTTCATACTTTTGCAAATAATCGTAATCTCGATAAACTATTCTAACGATTCTCTTTCTCTCTCTCTCTCTCTCTCTCTCTCTCTCGCTGTTTCTC
>OU426997.1:2742844-2766264 GCA_911387935.1 Dolichovespula saxonica
TTTGTTCTATCTACCTCATGCTCTTTTACCCCACGCTAATTCACAACCCCCGCATTCTTCGCCTTTTCTTAGACCCCGAAAAAATTAAAGGGAATGATTAAAAATAAAATAAAAAAGATGGTCTCTTCTATCCACCGTGATGATGAAAGAAAAAATATACCTACGTAGAAAAGTGAAACCAAAAGGTTTTTTTCTCTTGGGGGGATGGAAATTAAAAAAAAAAAAGAAAAGAAAAAGGCAAAGAAAAACGCACACACGTATACTACTACGTGAAATTATAAGATATATAGATACATACATACATACATACATACATACATACATACATACATACATACATACATACATACATACATACATACATACATACATACATACATACATATACATATATATGTATGTATATATATATATATATATATATATATATATATATAAAACAGACGCACACACATATATAAACACACACACACGCGTTTAAAATTCTACATGCAGCCATGCACATCGCGAGGATTTTTAACGGAGAGACCACTTCGATATGTAGCGATGAATCACGGTGATGAATGCTCATTTCTAGATCTATCGATCTTTTTACGACGCGTCCCGACGTCTCTATATATTTTTGCTTGTTTCCTACACTTATTTGAATAAATCACGATAGTAGACAGTTGCAGTTAAGTATTAAAAAAACCAGAAACCAAAAAAAAAAGAAGAAAGCCGCTTAGATCACGACGTTCCATTTTCTTTTTACTCCTGTTTTTACTTTTCTGTTTCTTTTTGTTTGAAAACACATTGCAAATTATTGCTAATTACATAAGTATGTACATTGAGGAGATCCGTTAATCTTCTTGTTTTTTTTCTCTTCTTGGATTTTCTCGTTTCGTTTTGTTTCGTTTGAACGAATCATCGAGATCTTTCACGTCCCAACTCTTCCGCGGATTACTCTGATCGTTAATTTTTCATTAAATATACTAATTCTCGTCCTCGTCGTTTTCTCTCGGATATTGACGAGGTACTTTGTATATAAAAATAAAAAGGATCTCTCTCTCTCTCTCTCTTTCTCACTTCTCCACGTAAGCTCCGAGAGACTTCGACGAACTCTGATTCGATCTTTCTACTACACTGATATATAAATATATATAAATATATATATATATATATATATATATATATATATATATATATCATATCGTATCGTATTCCATCGATCCACTATTCTATCTAATAATTATTATTACTTAAGGTTCCTCTACTTCTAAAAACGAATATGTCTTACTAGGGAATTTTCTTATTGCACACTTATCGAGATCTAATTCTAGTAATCGGAGAAGGAAAACATTCGAAAATGAGAACCGATATGTTATTATTAAGTTATGAGATAATAAAAGGAAAGGGGGGAGAGGAAAGGAAAAAAAAATTCATTTGTTATCAATAATTATCACATTTGCTTATGCACCTTATCTATGGGAGACAAATGAAATGCCTAAAAACATAAAAAAAAGAACACCAAACAGAAAAAACAAAATATATGATCGGTTCTCATCTTCGATTAGAAAAAAAAAATAAAATAAAAGAATCAAAATCGAATGCTCTCTTATTGCTCTAACTCGCCGAAAGTGTATTTCGAGAGAAATGAAATTTCTTTTTTCTTTTTCTCGTGTACTTTTTTTCTTCATCCATTCGTAAAAAATGTTATATATATATATATATATATATATATATATATATATATATATATATATAAATATTGCACTATCGCGTTCTATCGCGTGTATATAGTAGCCACGCGCATCATCGCGCGTATACTTATTTATGTGTACGTGTGTGTATTTATATGATGTGTGTGTGTGTATATATATATATATATATATACACATGTATACACACACACACAAATATATAAGTGTGTGTGTATGTGTGTGTGTATTATGCAAACTCGTGGATGATATCGTGCACTCTCGTGAATAAAAGAAAAGTTTTCCTTATATATACGACGGAGCTCGCACTCGTTCCTCTCCCCCCCTCTCTCTCTCTCTCTCTCTCACTCTCTCACACTCTCTCTCTCTCCTCTTTCTTTCAAGTCAAATAGGATATCTTGTCGCGTAGTACGAGACGCATATCTCGAGACATCGTGTTCTATAAAGTTGTTCGTGTTCTTAAGGAAGACGCCTCGAATCATTTTTGTTCATTCTGTCGTTCATTTCTTTTATTATTACTATTTTTTTATATTTTTTTTTCTTTCTTTCATGTTCGAATTTAAGAAAGAGACACCCGTGCTCTTTCTCTTTCTCTATCCTGGTGTGTTGATTCTTAATCATCCCATCCCTGGCTGTACTCTCCCCATACCTTTTCTATATCTTTCTCTGTCCGTCCGTCCGTCCGTCTGTCTTTCTTTCTTTCGTTCTCTTTCTCTCATTCTCTCTCTCTCTCTCTCTCTCTCTCTCTCTCTCTCTCTCTCTCTCTCTCTCTCTATCTATCTATCTATCTCTCTTTTTCTTTTTCTCGCTATGTCGAACTCGAGGCGAGCTTTTGCCCTTATTTGCGAGCTTTTTAGGCCGGTCTGGCACGTCACTGCGAACACAAGAAAAGACACGAGAGGCCGAGATAAGTGAAATCTCAGTCTCTCTCTTTCTTTTTTTTTTCTTTTCGTCTCTCCTTCGTTTCTCTTAACTATCTTCTAGAAAGAGAAGACGAAGAGAAGACCATAAAAAAGCGGACGATCGAACGATTTCTTTTCTTTTCTCTCTCTTTATTTTCATTTTTTTTCTTTTTTTACTTTTACTTTCTCCTTTTATCTTCTTTTCTCTTTTCCTTAGATTCCTTTTGATAAAATTGTTTTTTACGAACTGTGCTTGTAACAAAGAAAATCCGCACGCATATTCTTCATTCATCATATCGTCTTCTCTCGAAATTCATTTTTATGAATTCACACATTTACTAGGATAAGTATATATATATATATATATATATATATATATATATATATATATATATATATATATATATATATATATATGTACACACAAACTGACACAATTGTTTTTGTTTAGATTTTTCAAAGATAGATAAAAATGATCGAACTCATCCGAGGGAAGACGAAAAATCGTTGAGCTCTCTCTTCGACATTCTGATAACAATTAATCTCGAATAATGAATTTAAATAATTAAATATATATATAAAGAAAAATAAATAAATATGTCGCGAGAGATAAGATCGTTCGGACTCGTAGCATCGGAATAACTGACCGAGTCTTGAATCTCTTTCTTTCTCATTGACATTATTTTTATTTCTCTTTAGTTCGTTCTCGTACATTTATTTTTACGTTTTGATTTTTTGTCGTTTCTTTTATTTCCTTTTTTTTCATAATGATTGTTTTTATTATTATTATTATTACTTATTTTTTTTCTTTCTTTCTTACTTTTTTTTCGTTATTTCAAAAACACGATTTCGAAACGAATGCGAAAATTTCAAATGCACCCACCGTCCTAATTTTGCATTCTTGTTGCAACAAACACAGTTCCTTGACTTTACTTTACGTTGAACGATGACAGAGTGTCAACGATTGAGAAAAACAAAAATAATGATAGAAAAAAATAAAATAAATAAATAAATAAAAAGATTAAAAAAAAGAATAAGGAAAATAAAAGAGAAAAAAGAAAAGGATAAAGACATGTCCGCAAATATGAGTTCGTAAAAAAAAACTGGCGATGATAAGTGTGTAAAAAAAAAAAAGAACATTGGGGGATTGTGGCCAGTCGAACGAGCAGAGAGGAAATATTTCCCCGCTCTTTTTCTTTCTCTGCATTGTGTGAGTGTGTGCAAGCGATTGATTGATTATTTGCAACCTTTGTTACGTATTAGCTGGGAAAGTTAGTATCAAAATTTTTTTTCTTTTCTTTTCTTTCGTAACATTAATTATCCTCTAGCATTCATTATTCTCTTCATCGCATTCCTTGGTCGAATAATTGAAGCTACAACATTCGTCTTTACTCATATGATCGGTAAAAAGTAATTTATTGAGAGAAAACAAAAATAAAAATAAATAAAAATAGACAAGATATATATATATATATTTATTTAAAAAAAAATGAAAAAAAATAAAAGAAAGTTAAAAAAGAAATATATACATATATTATATATACATAAAAAAAAAGAAAATAAATAAGTACATAAAGTAATAATAAAAAAAAAAGAAAAACAGCACTGGGGCTGGTTCATTTCTAGGAGAAATCTAGTATGACACGCGACGATAGCTTCCATTTAAATTCGATCGTTAATCCCGATTTGGATGATCCGTTCGTATGGAAGAAGAGTAGAAAAAAACGAAAAAGAAAATGGTTCGTGATCTCACCCGATCGGCACCCGATAAAAGAGAAATCATGCATTTTAGTCGCTTCATTTTCGACTATCTCGTCCCAATGTGAAATTAAAGTTAGCCGTCTCTCGAGTTCTGATCTCTCTCTCTCTCTCTCTCTCTCTCTCTCTCTCTCTCTCTCTCTCTCTCTCTCTCTCTCTCTCTCTCACTCTCTCCCCCCTTTCTCTCTATCTCTCGATTCGATTTCCCGACGTTTTTTATTATACGACCAAGAATATAAATAACATAACAGCTGCGACGGAGGTCAAAGAGAAAAATTCGAATTCCGTGGGAGTATAGACGGAATGGCAAAGGCCCGTTTTTGCTTGTTACTTTACGGATAAACAGAGATTTATCGACAACCGAGAGAGAATCGCCACGAGTATCGTATATGTCCAATAGACGGAAACTGCTTCCGGGCTACTTCTCCTCTTTGCGAATTTCACGGTCAAACGGTTTAACGTTTTTGCGAATCCGATCGGTCGTTCGTTCGTTTTCGTGACAGTAAAAAAATTACACGTCCGCGAAGGAAACGAAATATTTTAATTGAGATATTTATATACCTCTTTTATCGTGCACTTTGTTTTTCTTTTTGCGTTAATTGTTTTTCATTTCTCAATTTTTTCTTTTCTTTTCTTTTTTTTTTTAACGAGAAGAGATATCGAAAGAAAAAACGACATATTGCAACACGGAACCCGAGCGAAGAAGGACGGCGTAAGACGACAAAAACAAAATTTTACGAACTATTAATATATCGCAATGTTTCAACCGTGATTGATTTCGTATTAATGATAAGCAATAAATTAATTTTGTAATAGCCAAAGGAATCCTTGGAAATTATTCCTAGTTCATAATTTTCGTTTTTATCTATTCATACTTTCATTTGAAGATCACGCTATATAACGGGCGATCATATATTTTACACACACGCGCGCGCGCGCACGAACGCAAGCACGTTCACACAAAGGAAAAAATAGAAAGAAAGAAATAGAAAGTCATGAATAAATAAGATTATCTATCGGGGGATAGATAAGAAGAAAATTTTGCAAGGAAAAAAAAAGAAAATAAAAAAGAAGGGAAAGAATTGGAAGAAGAATTAGTAGAAGAAAAATTAAAGAATAGCTACCAATACATAGATTATTATTGCTTCTCGCTATACGTATAAAAATATATAAATACACACACACGTATATACATATATATGTGTGTGTATGTATGTATGTATGTATATATACGTAGGTAAGTATGCGAGTCGATTAATAGGCGAGAAGGGGCAGCTCTCGAGAGCATCGCCTAAAAAGTGACTTAGCAAGTCCAATGCATACTAAGCGAGCTTTCCCGTGCCTCTTAGCCGTGCCGTTTCGTTATCGGTTTCCCCCTAAGCCCGTCGGTCGTCTCTTTACGGGGCTTCTAGGATCTTAGTAACGCGCGCGGTGCCTACTCGTATCCCTTCTCCACACACACACACACACGCGCGCGCGCGCGCGCGCGCGTGCCCACAAGCCGCAAACACCCACGACGAGAAAAGAGACACGCGAGACTCCGAGCTCAAAACCCCTAGCCCGCCCCTTTAGAAAACTTTTCAACCAGGCTAGCAACAGCACCCCCGTCGCACACCCATATCCACTACAACTAACTAAATCATCATTTCTCTACCCCCCTCTCTCATTCTCACACGTCAATCCACTCGCTTTCTCTTTCTCCATTAGTCAATGATTAGTGCGAGAAAGAAAAACGGAAAAATGAAACAAACTCTCTCACTCACTCACGCACACGCGCGCGCACACACACACACAGAGGACAGAGAAAACACCAAGATGCCGCATGCATTAATTAATTCGCGATAAAAACGATCTCCCTAATTACCGATCGTTTACCATCGCTACTTAATCTACTTATTACTCTACTAAAATTAATTTGAGAACGGAGAAACCAAAAAAAAAAAAAAAAGAAAAAAAAAACAAAAAAAGAAAATAGATAGGAAAACAAAAACAAAAATACAGAAAAAAAAAAGAAAGAAATAAAAAAGACAGCCAAAAAGAGAACAAGATGTGATACAGACAAAATAAAAAGAAAAAAGTAGACGATATAAAAAGAGACAGAAGAGAGAAAAAAAAATATATATATACATAGATATATATATATATATATATATATATATATATATATATATATATATATATATATATATATATATATTATATGAGCGCATGCTCGACGAGTGCGTGGGATCGTATTTGAAGCCAGAGCGACGAATGACCACAATCTACGTAATTCTCCTCTTATCTATTTATCTCTATCTCTATCTCTCTTTCTGTCCCCCTCCCTCCCTCTCTCTCTCACTGTCTCATTCTCTCTCTCTCTCTCTCTCTCTCTCTCTCTCTCTCTCTCCCCCTCTCACTCACTGTCTCATTCTCTCTCTCTCTCTCCCTCTCTTTATCAATCACCCACATTGAAGTCTTTTATCGTTCTGAATTAATAAACAATCAATCAATTATTTAATTAATTAATTAATTGATTGATTAATTGATTCTATCTTTGTTTTTTTTAAATGGGGCCTGATATTGGGGGAGGGGGTTTGTAAGGTTGATAGTAAGAGCGCCGTTATAAAAATTATCACAGATTTACCTGGTGCATAGGATCGTAACCCATGGAACCGTCGTTGTATGGCTGCGAGCCATAGTCACTGCCGTTTATTCCCATTCCATATCCCGCCATATCTTGGGGTCCGCCCGGTGGTGCAGGTGACATCATCGGCGTTGGTGTACCCTGGCTGGCACCACCCATACTGTACGGCGACGCTCCTGCAAAAGCTGCTGTAGAAACAATCGCGGTGCATACAAAATTCGAGGGTGCTTCTATAAGTTCTTCGTTATCAATGATAGCTTTTATCGCGTTCTCTTTGTCTTTGCCTTTCTCTTTCTTTTTTTCTTTCTCTTTCTCTTTTTTTTTCTCTTTCTCTTTCTCTTTGTCTTTTTTTGTGACTTCTCCTTTCTGCTTTCTCCTTTCTCTTTCGGCTAACGAATTTATGAAAAAAAAAAAAAAATAAAAAAAAATAAAAAAGAAAACATAAAAAAAAAACAAACAAACCGACGACGGCGCGTTTCTACCATAAAAAAATAAACTCTATTTTACAATATAATTTTTACTGAATACAATAATTTAATTGATCTCGTTTATCGCGGTTTCTTTCTCTTTTCTTTTCTTTTCTGCCCCCGCCCTAACCGCCTTCCTCCTTTCCCCATTATTTAACAACAACGCCGTCAATTATATATTCGCGTTATGTGTGTGTGTGTGTGTGTGCTTATTACGTACGTACATATTCTTGTTCGTACGTAACACGGTGCTTCGTTTATTTATTATTCTGCTTTATTTTTATTTGTTCTCTTTTATTTTCTATTTTTTCTTTTTTTCTTGCTTTATAATTCGAATGAAGTACGAGAACGAGATTGCATTTTAAAAGAGAGGAATGGAGTGAGAGAGAGAGAGAGAGAAAGGGGGAGATGGGAAAAGGTACGTACGTATTATAATACGTAAGTATGCCTGATACGTCCCGCACACGTCACAAATTATTAATCCTTGTCCCGCGAGGAATTACGAAAGATCGAAAGACGTCGCGCAGACGCCATTTGGGATATATCCGAGAGAAACACGCGTTATCCTCCCCCTCCCCTCATCCCTCCACGTATAGCCTCACGCCTTGTAAGGGTCATAGTAGTTATTACACGTCCCGTTTAGAATTTAATTTCTTTAATTACAACAGTAAAAAAAAAATAAAGATCAAAAGGGGGACGAAAAGTTGAATGGTACGCGAGCCCGAGAGAAAAAAAACAAACACACGTCGTAAGAATGAAAATCTTCTCTCATTGTTCTCATGCCGTATTCTTTCTATTTCTTCTTTCTTTTTTTTTCCTTTTTTTTAATCTCCCCCCCATCTCTCTCTCTCTCTCTCTCTCTAATTTTCTTTCTTCGTATATAATTAGTAAGTTAAAAATATCTCGGGACGGCGTGTCTCTAAAATAAAGAATGCGCCTTTTGCAGTTTAGCTCGAGAGGAGAAGCCGACGCGTAGTAATAATTGCGCGAAAGGACTCTCAAGAATGCGAAGAATTTTTCCCGGGGTAATCCCACACCTTCGAAAAGTTTTTCTCACGAGTTTCTTCTCTGAATACCGTCTGGTACGTACGTATGTATGTACGTAAATTCATCGGGGCCCATGATAACGATAACGACGACGACGAGTTTTGTATAAAAGAATTTACTTGTTACTACCGCCGGAGAAAATGAAGAACCAACCGAAAAAGAAAAAATTAAAAAAAAAATAAAAAAACGAACAAAAAGAATGGAACGAGATTTCGTACGTCTGTCATGTGTTTCTCTTTCTCTCTCTTTTGGTCTCTGTCTCTCTCTTTCTTTCTCTCTCTCTCTCTCTTTCTTTCTGTCTCTACGTAACTCGTTTAGAAAATTTATGCCGAAGTGTTAATACCTTCACGTGCTAACTCACTTGGCATTAATGATTTACGATAATTAGTAAACCATCAAATGAGTTCTCCTTCCGCGTTCTAATTTCCGGCTCGACGAGAGGACGAAAAAGAAATTAAATAAAAAAAAAAAAAAAATCAAGAAAGAATACGAGGAGAACAACGTGACAATTTAACGAGGAACGTGCCGAAGTCATAGAACATTTCTTTCCTAATAAAATTTATCCTTATATTGTTAATATTTTTTCACTTTTTACTCACGTCAACATTCTCCTTTCTCTCTCTCTCTCTCTCTCTCTCTCTCTCTCTCTATCTCTTTCTCTCGCTTCATCTTCTTATAAATCATATCAATGTTAAAAGATAATTTTCTATAGCACCGAATACGTTGCCGTATGTATGCATATGTCTGTGCATATGTACGTGCATGTGTACGTGTACGTGTGAGTGTGAGTGTAAGTGTGTGAGTGTGAGTGTGCGCGCGCGCGTCGTAATAACGTATCTCTTAAAATTATTACTATGTTTCTTTCTTTCTTTTTTTCTTCGATCTATTTTTCTCAAGCTTATTAGAAAAAAATAAATAAAAAGGAACTCTTCAAGGAACACCCGTTGCTCATTCGCGAAGGACGGAACTTACCAGCTGCCTTTTTGGCTGCGTACAAGTTCGCCTCCTCCTGCGCTTTACCTATGTTTTTCTTGTAGCGTATCCTCTTGTTGCCGAACCAATTGGAAACCTAAATCATAAATCGAGAGAGGGTTTATTTGTTTTCTTTGAGATCGATTTACAAAAAGAAAAAAATATTTAAAGATATATATATATAAGTATATATAAAAATATATATATAAGTATATATAAAAAATATATATATATAAAAATCTCATATATCGAATGCAGGAATAAATCGAAAGCGACGTAAGATTTTCGTGGACTCGATATTGTAGAAAAAAAAAAAAGAATCTTATCAATTTGCGAACGACGATATTGCTAATGTTATTAACCGTATTGAACGTCCTTTCTATTTTTCTTTTTACTATTTCTCCGATTGGGTATTACGTATGAAAAGAAAAAATAGAGAGAAAAAAAGCAATGATTTACCTGACTCACGGTGATTCCACATTTCCGTGCGAGTTCCTCTTTGGCCTCCTCGCTCGGATACGGATTACTCAGGTGCGAATAGAAATACTCGTTTAAGATTTCAGACGCTTGCTTACTGAAGTTCCGTCTTTTACGCCTACGAAATAAAACATAATCGATTTCCGTGTCTCGGATTCTCTTATCTCGAAAACAACGCATTCATATACGATCATAATGCCGACGATAAAATTATTTAAGAAAAAGAAGAAGAAAAAAGAGAGAGAGAGAGAGAAAAAAATCGCGAACACGACAACGAACCTTGCGTCGAGGAAACGACTCCTCAAAATCATAACTGCTTCGCATGTCGACTGTTTTAATTGCATCTGAATACTCGAAAATTTCTTGTGAATAATTTGAACCATTCTTTCGATTTCCTTTGGCGTTATAGGCCTGGTACGACTCTGTTCCCTCAATAAATTCATAACGTGAGTCGTGAACTCGTTGCATGCCTGAAACAACAAACAGACGAACATTTATTTTATTTATCTTTTGCAATTTTTATAGATGTACATATATATATGTCTCTGTCTCTGTCTCTGTCTATCTGTCTCTCTCTCTCTCTCTCTCTCTCTCTCTCTCTCTCTCTCTCTCTCTCTCTCTCTCTGTGGCGGGGGGGGTTGGGAAATTTTTCATTACTATACGTGCGAGATACGAACTGCCGATAGAACTCGAAACACCACTCTTTCAGTAACAAGAGTTTCATTAACAAATATAACAAATAAAGCGCACTACAACTAAGATCCTAATGCAAAAATATTATAATCCTTTGCTCTATATATCTGGTTATGTAAAAAAAAAATCTTACTCTAGTCTTCTCCGGACTTAACTCTGAACTCTCTTAACTCTTTACTCTGTCGGTTCACTCAGAGGCTGCAAAATCCTCAAACCTACATATATGTATGTACGTATGTGTGTGTGTGTGTGTCGACATTATCTAACTTTCGTCCTTACGTTAAATTGTTTCTTGGAATATGTACGTCTCTACGTTAAATCGAAGACCAGTTTAGCGAGAAGAGAGATGATCAAGGATGTCGTCAAGATAGAGACCAAAGAGAAAAAAGGCAGAAAGAAAAAGAGAGAGAGAGAGAGAGACGCACGCGTATAATGAATTATTCCTAGTGGTTGGTGCTGCCCGGTTTAAGGGGGGAAAAGGACTTTGCTCCTGGCGTATCAGTATTCGAGACGTGCTACGTTCTGACTTTCGAGGATAGAGGATACAGGAGATAGAGATAGAGATAGAAGAAGAAGAGGATGAGAGAGAGAAAGATAGAGAGAGAAAGAGAGAAGCTTTTCCAGAGAGGTAAGAAAGAAGATGGTTGGAAAGACAAGGGAAGCAGGAAGATGAGAGAAAGGAAGAAAGGATGCTGAGGATGCAGAGAGAGAGAGAGAGAGTGAGAGAGAGAGAGAGAGAGGGAGAGAGAGAGGAGAGAGACAGGGGGAGAGATCGAGGACGAACCAACAGCGTGGCTAGCAATTTCGAAATGGATTCCACTATCGTCGACGTTCCCCTGGTACACCCTTCTTCTTTTCGCTATCCTTCTCTTTCTCTCTTTTCCCTCGTTCATCCTCCTAGTCCTTCTCCTGCCTTCTCCTCCTTCTCACACTGCTCCTCCTGATCCTCCTCTTTCTCTGGTTCTCTTCTCACGTGCCAACGCGAACCAAACTGGTCTTGAATCCGAGGGAAACTCGATTGGATGGAGTAGCCGAAAGATCGAGGAAATAGAGACGAAGAAGGTGAAGAAGAAGAGGAAGAGGAAGAAAAAGAAGCAAGCCGCTGTTTCTTTGGCCAAAACTTTTTTTTTCTTTCATATTATTTTCTTTTTCTTTTTTTTTCAATTTTCATTTTTTTCGTAGGTGTCTTTTTCTTTTATTTCATTAAATCGTATCGTCCATATTTGTCAATGTAATTGCGTCATCGTTAAAATGCAGATAACATTACTGTTAATCAATTATTTTTTTCTATAATATTAGAAAATTCGAAGACGTATATATGTAATTTTGTTTAATTTTTTTTTTCTTTATTATCAGATATTATTCGACTGTATGGCCCCTTTAGTACGTACGAAACGAAACATTCAACGTTCTTTGGTAAGTCAATAATAAAAATATCCGAGTGTTTTCAGTCCAAAGCGTGAGTTTACTTGGTTGTCACAAATAGGACGAAGTTTCTCTCTAACGTTATATTCTAATGTTATCATATTTCGTTCTATTAATATCAACAACTGTCCATGAATTTTCTGTATTTATGTATGTATGTATGTAACTCTCTTTCTCCCTCTCTCTCTCTCTCTCTCTCTCTCTCTCTCTCTCTCTCTCTCTCTCTCTCTCTCTCTCTCTCTCTATCTATCTATCTATTTATCTGTACATCTTTTTTCTTCCTCTTTGAAACGAGTAACTTTATCAAAAGTTATTTGCACATTAATATATATGTATATATTTTTACGTAGGAGAGAGAGAGAGAGAGAGAGAGAGAGAGAGAGAGAGAGAGATAGAGAGAGAGACTCTAACTCTTCTTACGTAATCGTATTTATGGGAAACAGTAATTCGTATATACAACGACGTTATATCTTGAACACTAGAGAAGAGAAAAAGAGAGTGAGAGAGAGAGAGGGGGAGAGAGAGAAAGAGAGAGAGAGAGAGAGAGAGAGAGAGAGAGAGAGAGAGAGAGAGAGAGAATGAGTGAGGCAGAGGCCAAAAGAACTTTAGCCTTCAGAGACAGTAAATAAGAAAGAAAAAGAAGAAATGAAAACTACGATTATCTAATTCGCTAGTTTATATATATATATATATATATATATATATATATATATATATATATATATATAAGTATCTTTCCGATAAGTATTAAAGAAAATAAACAAAAGATAGTAAATAAGCTAAAGATAGTTAACGAGCTCGTTAAATAATTAAAGGTGAGTAACGGTATATAACGGCTGCCTTCGCAAAATTCATAAAGAAAGAAAAGAAAGGAATAAGTTGGCGAATTGAGAAATAAAATGAAGGTACAGTGAAATAAAAAATAAAAAGAGAAGTAGAAAAGAAAAGGAAAGGAGGGGAAAAAGGAAAAGGACAAAAAACAAATAAAATAAATAAAAAGAATTGCATCGCGTTGCTCGTCCGTCCTCCTATGGAATTGTCTGAAAGAGTGCTTGGAATCAGAGCCCTGTGTGGAAATCGGATAAAATAAAGCCGAGCATGCGGTGGGAACGATGTTGGCTGCCGGTGATCACGCGATCTCATAAAACTCGGCGTGCTTCTATTCTTGTACTTGTCACGCCATTTTGCATAGCCCGTCAGACATTCACCCTAATGCAGTGAGTCGGCCGAATTTGAATAGTAAATTCGGCTTACCAGCCCCGTCCTCCTCTCGACATTCTCTCCCCCCTCTCTCTTCTCTCTTCTCTCTCTCTCTCTCTCTCTCTCTCTCTCTCTCTCTCTTTTCCTCTCTATCTCTATCTCTATTTCTCTGTGTGTATATATATATATCTGTCTATCTATCTATCTATCTCTTTCTCTCTATATCTTTCTCTCGGGCGCAATCGCATAATGGAAATTTAACGATCGATAGACGAAATGAGATACAAGAGACGTGGACCAGAGCTATCCCCTCCCCTCCTCTCCTGTAGAGACGAAACAAAAAATTGATTATCATATAAAATGGTATTCCTTGGCTTCTTTTTTTTTCTTCTTCTTTTTTCTATTTTCTTTCTTTTTTTTTCCAAATTCACGATTCGCATACATTTAAACTTTCGCAAAGTACTTTACCATGGAAGAAAGGAAGGGAGGAAGAGTGGGAGGGAGAGAGAAAGAAAGAGAAAAAGAAAGAGGAAGGAAATATCGAAACGCGTTAATTACAATATCATGTATACTTCTTCGAGTCGTCTAACAAAATAAATTATTTAATCGCGTACGCTCATACGTCGTTCTATTTTTCGTTTCAATAAAAATCAATCGCGTGGGGAAAAATATTAGATCGTCAAGGATGAAATTTGTTGTTAATAACGTCTAAATTGCCTCTTTTCTTTTCTACAAAATTTTATCGTTGACGACCCAATAATACATATGTAAGTACGTATTAGGAAATATTGTCTATAAGAATACTTGACGCGACATTGAAATAAATAAAATCAACGTTTCGAAGAATACGTTAATAAATAAATATGTGTGTGTATATATATATATATATATATATATATATATATATATATCGTGTCGTCGATGAAAGGGCGTGACATTGAAATAAATAAAATCGATAACAATAGGACGTTTTGTATAGCATGAGACACACACACACACACACGACACAAAACTAACGTTATGTCTACGTAAACACGATCGTTAACTTTGGATACCTCTAACTCGGCAAGAAGGTAAACGTGCGGTGTATATATATCAATGTAAGAACGAAAGGACATACGTCAGTCTTATCAAACTCCAACAAGGTAGGATCTTCAGTTAGTCCGGAAGAACCGATCGACTTCACTCTCTCAGTCTCTCACTCCCCCCCTCCCTCTCTCTCTTCTTCAGTACTACTAACGTCGTCACTATCACCGAATCGCCATTAGACCAACGGGCTCGCGTGTCATTATCGATGGGGTGCAGCAGTCCAACCGATCTCCCTTTTTCACCGCCGACGCCGCCCCCCGCCACCACTCCCACTCCACCTTCTACGATGCATCCTCTCGTGCACGCTACGCATATGTTATTTGTAAATGGTATACATACATACATACATACATACATACATACATACATACATACATACATACATACATACATACATACATACATACATACATGCATACATACATACATACATACATACATACATACATTACATATATATATATATATATATATATATATATATATATATATATATGTACACGTACATATGTATATGGTTACGTACGTACGTACATACACACATATACACACACACGCGCGCGATAATGTTTACTGCGAAGAGAAACATCGAGAGACCACCGCTGACACGCGCCCTGAAATATATGGGGTCGAAACGGGTGTGGTAATTAAAATACGCGCGAGAGTCTTGCACACGAGCCACGTTTTAAACGTTAAATTCTATTTTCTTCTTCCTCCTACACCACCGACCGACCGACCAACCGCCCGTTCACCCCACCGGCCCCAGCTTTTGTCGTTCTTTTCGATTTTCTTCGTACGGACACACTTACGCGTAAATCTTACGAAACCTGAATGTATGTTCGCTTCTTTTATTTTTTTCCTGTTTTCTTTTTTTTTCTTTTTAGGAGATAAACTTCGAACAATTGTCCGTGCGATTAGCGAGAATTAATATAACGATCGTTCGTGATCGTAATTATATATTACGATGTTATTTAATAAGATATATTTAAATATATAAAATATTAAATATTACGGTATACATTTAATAAGATATATTTAAATGTATAAAAGTATTTCGAAGAATTCTTTTATCATTATGAGGAAAAAAATACACGAGATAAAGTTCTGACGAAGAACGTTCTGCGAGGGACGAGAGGGGAAAATAAAACGAGAGTAAAGGAAAGAAGAGGAAGAAAAAAAAAAGAAAAGACAAAAAGAAAAAGCAAAGTCGTCACGCAAGGTCGCTGATCTCGCGTGACACGCATACATCGTTCGTTTATTAACACGCGAATCGCCCGAGAAAATAAGGAAGGGTAGGACGGGACGAACGGGCCCCTGCACCTTAGGATTCTTATCGTGTCTGTCACCCTTAGTAAAAAGTTTTAAGTTCCGTTTGAAAAAATTACCATTGTTTTACGAAGACTGTTAAACTTTTAATTATTCTTGTGTCTTATTTCTTTTCTTTTCCTTTCCTTTCTTTTATTCTATTCTTTTTGTCTCACGATAGATAGAAATAACGTAATCACGTAATATATTCGTCGTAATACTCGCAAGCTATAGATAGATATTCATTAATTATTATTCCTTCGTAAAATTTGTTACGTATAAGCTGTACGATTAAAAATAAATTAACATTAGGGTGTCCACCTAAGTTTCTTCCGCACCACGCTACGAATGACTATGAAAAAAAAAGGAAGAAACTTATGGGACGCCCTAACAATCTGTAACAATAATTTCTTTTAAAATGTTTCCTTCGTTATCATCGTTTAACTGAAATAATTCTTCATGATTCATATAACGAATTAATAAAAATTACGCTTTTGATATAGTGCAATTATATTACACCTATGCGTTATAAATAAATGTGTGTATACATACATACATACATACACACATACATACATATATATATATATATATATATATATATATTTCTAAACAAAAAAAAAGATAAAATTATAGAGAATTAAGTATCATTCTTTCTCTCTTCTCTCAGGGGAGGAGGGGAGCTCTCCCTCTCACTTAGATAACGATTATAAAAGACATACAAGTCTTAAGATCAGAGAAAACGATAAGGGAATTTATACAAACCTGTTCGTATTTCTCGAGTTCTTGATGATAGATCTGCCTGATCTGAGCGAGTTTTGCTCGGTAATCCGAATGTTCGATCGCGTTGTCAGGTTGTCCAGGTGGTCCAGCAGCAGCAGCTGCCGATGCTGACGCCGCAGCCCCCGCACCGCCTCCTTTTTCTGGACCTGCCACACCCTCGGCAATCAACATATTGTCCAGCCTCATTAATTGCGGATCCGGTGGTTCCTCTTCTTGCGTATTTCTCAACGATAGTACTGCAATAAGAAAAAAATATATATATATTTTTTTTTCAATAATGTACATCTTTTCTCATTTTATTTTCAGATATAACATAGTTTAATAATCTTTATTATATTTATAAAATCAGGTAACTATGAAGTCACGAACCAGTTGCGTGTACACATACATATACATAATGAGATAATATAAGTGATCAGTATTACATCGATTTATACAAAAAAAAAAAGAAAATAAGAACACTCAGGATTCTAATTAAAATACTTTTAAATAAATTAATACGTCGTTATTTTAAATATATGTTTAGTATTTGTAACAAAACCAGATGCCAACCTGATACTTAATTATTTGTACTGACCAATTGTATTTACGTGTTGATGTTTTATCATTTTATCACATTAGAAATATTCATATATGGTGACAATTTATTTTAAAAAATTTATTTAATCAAATGAAGTAATTAATTATTTGACAAAAAAATCATTAAATATGCTGACAAATAAATATAATATATAAGTGGATATATTATCTGATTTGTTTTTCCGGGCACAAAATTAATTCGTTAGCTCGTATACGAAAGTTTACTACTAGTCGATATAATCATATTATATTTTCGCATTACATAATTTTTTGTTAGCCACGTAAAAAGAATTGTATTACAAAGGATTAATGGAAGAAGAAAAAAGAAGAAAAAAGAAAAACAAATTATATGAATTATCTTGATACGTTAATTTTTTCCATCGGTCTTTCGATATTCTCTATTGTCTTAATACACACATGCGCTCGCGCGCGCGCGCGTGTGTGTGTACATATATTATTTTTTCTTTTCTTTTATCGTATTGTTAACAAAATAAGAAATAGGGAAAAGTACGATGAAGTACAGAGATAGTGGCAGTCAATTCCTGGTAGTAGATACATCGAAAATCGTCGATCCTACGAATCGAGAGCAGCACGTTCGTTGATCATAAAAGAATCAATTTTAGTTCGATGTGTTCCTCCATCCTACTCGTACCTCCGTCTTTCTCCTTCTATATTTATCTCTCCCTCTTTCTTTCTCTCTCTCTCTCTCTCTCTCTCTCTCTCTCTCTCTCTCTCTCTGTCTGTCTCTTTTCCCCGTATTCTCCGTTAAGGAGCCGTACACGCAGTGGTTTAGAACGGGTGCTTTCCTAAGGCGTAACAGTGCTTTTATTGTACTTTTACGAGGTATGATGGAGCTGGACGAGCTATAAAACGACAAAGAATGAAAGAGAAAGAGAAAAAAGAAAGAGAGAGAGAGAGAGAGAGAGAGAGAGAAAGAGAGGGAGGAAGGGAGAGAAAGGAAGATAGAAATAGTATATTTCTTCCCTTCTGTTTCTCCCTTTCTACCTTATACTCTCTCTTTTTCACGTTCTCTACCCTCTCTCTTTTGACAGTTCTTCGAGGAAGACGCGACGACTTCAACACTTTTTATTCTACTTGGTACGTACGTATAAACAGTAAGAAGATGTATACATAAACGCGCGCGCGCATATATATACACACACACACGTTTGAACGAAGGAGGAGAAAATGCACACAGTCGCGGGGTTAGAAATAAGAACGAATACTCGAGAATCCAAGTAAACGTCATAAGGATTCAAAGAAAAAGGGTTACGACGTTGGTTGGACCAACGATGAAGCCATTTCAAGAATTTTTGTCTCCAGTGGCAGCGAGACGACAATGCAGGATGGGGGAGGAGAGAAGAGGGTGGAGGGTGCGAGGGGGGATGTGCACGCAAAGGGATGTGTATCGGGGATCAGGGGGTATGGTTGGGGTTGTGGGCAGGGCGGGAGAGGGAGAAAGAGAGGAGGGAAGACGACTTTTCTCCTCGTAGGGCGATACTAAATTTACCATAAAAACACCGTAAGGGTTTCCCTTTAAATTTGCCATGACCGGGAGGAGCCATCCCGAACATCGTAAAAATCAATCGAGCACTTTCATTCCGAAAGAGAGAGAGAGAGAGAGAGAGAGAGAGACCGATCGATTCGATCAGAGAGTGTAAAACTTTCGGAAAAAAAAGTTAACCTTTTCTCAATCATAGATTTCACGTTTCCTCTTCGTAAAAATCAAATCAAGCGTAAGCGAACTTTGAACTTATATTTATATTTCTTTTCTTTTGCTCTCTCTCTCTCTCTCTCTCTCTCTCTCTCCCTCTCTTTCTCTGTTTTTTCCTCCTTTTTTTGACTCGATAATTTTATCGACGAATTAACGTGATCTCCTAAACGTTATTATTTAAATTATGATTTAAATTCGTTAAAACTTAACACCTTTCTTTCAATGTCTTTAGCGCACTCTCTCTCTCTCTCTCCCCCCTTCTCTCTCTTTCCCTGAGGAGTTTCCAGTTAGCATGATAAAAAAACAAGGAAGGAAGGAAGCAAGGAAGAAAAGAAAAGTCTCTGGAGAGATCGAAAAGGGAGGACAGTAAAAGTTCTAGTCGAGCTCCGGGAGACCGTGAAACGAATGCACAGGGCTAATGCATTTATACGAAGTGTAACAATTAGAACGCGTAATTTTGTAAGGGAAAGAGATGAAAGGAAAGAAGAAAGGAAGGAAAAGGGGAGAGGAACGAGAGAAAGAGAGGGTAAGTAAGAAGGGTGAGAGGGAGAAAGAGAGAGAGAAAAGTTCTTACTCTTGGGATTTTGTAGAACGAAGAATCGAAGACTCGATGAATACGCGAGAGATTATCATCGAACCATCTGCGAATAAAAACGTTTGATTTCATTTTCAACTCGTTATATCTTTCCTTTTTTTCTTTTTCTTCTTCTTTTTTTTTTGCTCCTTTGCTTTTTTGTAGGGATGGGGAGGGAGAAGGGGTAGAAAATTGGGGACGGTCGAATGAATGCAGTTAAATCTCAAAGATCCCGAAACTCGTAACTAAGAAAAATCCTTTGGAAATTTCTACGAACGAGTTAGGAATTAGTTGAGGATAGGCAAGTAAAAAAAGAAGCCTCGACTGCGTCGTTAAAACTTTTATATTCGTTCATGTTCCGTCTCGTGCCGTTGTATCGGCAGGAAGAAAAGAAAGAAAGAAAAGTTTTCGCGGTAGTTACGGATAATTAAAAATAAAAGAGTTTGTCTATGCAGTTATTCGAAGGGAAAAAAAAAAGAACAAAGAAAAGGAAAAACGCGGAAAAAGTTTGTTTATGAACAAAAAAAAAAGGAAACAGAGTTTACAAAGGGAAACGTCGAGTATTTACATACGGTTTAACGAATCGATAATTGATAGTTACAGACAATATCAGAACAATTTCTTGTCATTTCGATGTGCGTTTCACCTTTATGAAAGAAATTTGTACATTGCAAAAGAAAAAGAAAAAATAATGTCGCAAATTTTGATCAAATTACCGTTTAAAATAATACGATTATTAATAATAAATTAAATTAAATAAATAAAGCACTTAATTAATTTATTTAATCGAGTCAATTATTTCGTCTCTGATCTAATGACGAAATGTCGATCCTTTAAAATCTTAGATGATATAACTTAAATGTTCATACTCTTTAATTAACGCAAAACAATTATTTCTGTAGGTAAGCATAAATGATTAAAAAAAAGGAAAAGAAACGTGTAACGATAGCGATATAATTAAACGAATTTAATTTGTTTTTTTTTTTTTTTTTTTAAATAAATATATCCGAATCCAACCATTCCATTATTGTCGTATATCCGAAGGTAATACAATTTCAAAGGATTAATAATAATAATATTTTATTTTGTTTTTTCTAACTAATTTTTTTTATCGACAATTCGTAATAATTTGTAAAAAAAAATAAGAGTTCGACGTTTTTTTTTCTATTGTGAAATACTTTTGAAATTTACATAAATATGATTACAATCTATAATTTGTTTTTTCACGTTTAATTATTTATTTTACAACGAAATCGTCGACGATAGTTAAATCACAATATATATATATATATATATATATATATATATATATATATATATATATATATATGCACACATAAATATCTCATGTTTAACGAAGCATAGGACCGATACACGCATACGACGACGAACATCTTAAAAAGATCATTCGATCGGATCGAGATCGTAAAAGTACCGATCGAATAAGACCACCGAAGGAGACTCATGCAGGTCGATTTTAATGCGTCGCGTCGTCGGGAATCAAGAAAAAGGTGCAGTTAAACGAAGCGAAATAAAGAAGAAGAAGAAAAAGAGAAAGTAAAATAAGAGCATAAAAAAAATAAAGATAGAGACAGAGAGACAAGAACACAGAACGAGAGAGAGAGAGAGAGAGAGAGAGAGAGAGAGAGAGAGAGAGAGAGAGAGAGAGAGAGAGATGAGAGAAGAGAGAAAAGAGGAGTATATTTAAAGGCCTGTCAGGAGAAATTAAACGTCGTACGAAAATTATTTTCTAAGAATTTCGAAGGCGAATGTGCGCTCGTGCACGCCTTAGAGACGACACGACACGAAGCTCGGCCGATGGGGAGGGGCGGGGGTGGCTTACGGGCAATAATCTGGCCATTAGGGGGTGTAAGGGGCGGCCCTTCGTGCCACGTCGAGGGGGTGGCAGCTTCCTACGGGGGTCCTTACAAGCGCGTAAACTCAGTTTTACTAGCAGTTAACATTTTACGACTCAGACGGTCTGCCTGATGTCTCTTCTCTCTCTCTTCTTCTCCTCTCTCTCTCTCTCTCTCTCTCTCTCTCGCTTTCTCTCTCTCTCTCTCTCTCTCTCTCGCTTTTGTCCTCTATTTAAGCATATCAACTCTCTCTTCCTCTCCTCTCTCCCTCCCTCCCTCTCTCTCTCTCTCTCTCTCTCTCTCTCTCTCTCTCTCTCTCTCTCTCTCTCTCTCTCTCTCTCTCTCTCTCTCTCTCTGTCTGTCTTCTTCAGTCGATGCACAAGAGTACACGCGTGCAACGTGAACGTAAAGCTCACTAAATTTTGAGGGTCGTCCGTAAGCAAGCTGTATTAATATGACACCCCGTTAAAGATCGCCGATCTCTCCGATGCAACTAATTCATAGACAATATAGGCGCAGTGATTATGTATTTAATTAGTGATAAAAACAAGGAAACGAACGATACCTTCAAATAAAATGCTCTTCAAGAAAAAGAAAAAAGAAAAAAGAGAAAAACGTCGTCGTTATTTATGTTTATAGATAGATAGATAGATAGATAGATAGATACTAATATTTATAAATTATATATAATAATTCTGTGAAAGAGTTAGAGATATCGAACGACATAATTACTTATATATATGTATATATATATATATATATATATATATATATATATATATATAAACGATTAATAAAAATAATCAAATTGAACTGAAATCCGAGTATAGGAAATTTCAACGATCAATAGGATAGGTTAACGAAGTCGAACTGACTGCTACGTAAAGGTGATCCATTGATGCTGCACGAACGATTAATCGATATCCCCGACGTTTGCAAATCTAATTTCCCGATCCATCCGCGTTGGAACGTAGATGTAATGAATCAGTGAGCTGGATAGCGTGAGGGCTCGCAAAGAGGAATGCAAAATTCGAGGCAACGCTTCTAAAATATGCAACGAGCTAACGCGTGGGACTGAGCGAACGAGCGAGCGAGCAAGCAAGAGAGAGAAACAGACAGAGAGACAGACAGAGACAGAGAAAGACAGAGGAAGGAAGATAGAGAGTACTCTTTCTCTCTGTCTCTCTCTCCCTCCCTCTCTTACTCTCCCTATGCTCTTTCCACCCTTCGTCGAAACAACCCTCGGGATAATTTGGATTCGTGAAGCGGGTTTCAGGGCGATGGTGTTGCAGAACGGCCGTGCCGCTGCGACACTGTGTGTATTGATCTAAACGGGAAGCCGTGAAAGCAATTAAGATAAGGCACGTTAACAAAGGGTTGTCGGCCGCTCGCCACTATCCGGTTTTGGCGTTCCGAAAAGGGGAGTGGGGAGGGTAGAAAAAAAAGAAAGGAAGAAAGCAAAAATGAAAAAAAACCCTTCCAGAAAAGAAAAAGAAAGAAACATAGAAAAAGATACACCCGGAGAAAGAACGAGAAGTAACGATGGGGGAGAAAGTACGGAGGCGGGGAGAGAGAGAGAGAGAGAGAGAGAGAGAGAGAGAGAAAGAGAGACACGAAGAAAGGGAGAGAGGTCGGAAGGGTGGGTGGGTGGGTGGTTGAATGGATGAATGGAGAGAAAAAATTCGAAGAAAGGGGGAAGGTATATTATATGGGGAGAAGTGCTTGATTCTGCAGAAATTTTTCTGTCGGGTGAGAGAGAGAGAGAGAGAGAGAGAGAGAGAGAGAGAGAGAGAGGAGAGAGAGAGTACGAACGATTTGAAAAAGTAAGGACAAAATTTCGTTCGTTATCCCTCATTGCAAATATTTATATATTATACTTGTCGGGCGTTAAAAACGTATTGGTACGAATTATATTTTTCGAAGACCGTAATCGAAACTGTCAAACTTGTTGATAACTTGGTGATAATTAACTATGGTCAAAAGCTATACTAGTTTTGAGAAACTTCTTCGTCGAAAGTTAGGTCGAAATATTCTTCTTCTCCCTCCTCTTCTTTTTGTTTTTCTATTTCTTTTTTCGTTGGAACAATCTTTTTGTCTCCCCCCCCCTCACTACTCTCTCTTTCTCTCCACTCTCCTCTCTCGAACTGGTCCATTCTCACGCCGTTCTTAATCCAAGCGGAGAGCCATGTTCGAAGAACCATCATGGATTTGTTGGAAGAGGATGAAAAGGGGAAGGGAAAGAGAAAGGATGAAATG
>OU426997.1:2766464-2776464 GCA_911387935.1 Dolichovespula saxonica
AAGCCCGCGAGAGAGGGAGAGAGAGAGAAAGAGAGAGATAGAGAGAAAAAGAGAGAGAGAGAGAGAGAGAGAGAGAGACGAGGAATACGTATAATGTAATTAAAAGAGAAAAGGTGAAAATGACGCGGAGGGGTAAAGGAAAAAGTAAAAAAAAAATATAATAAATCCCTTTGGATGATACACGATTCACGGATTTCACGGATTCACGGAACAACTATAGGACGACGATAGAGCAACGTTGTTCTTCGTCAAACGCGTTCACGTCCTCGTCGTTGTCGTTCTCGTTGTCGTTGTCGTTGTCGTTCTCGTTCTCGTCCTCGTCGTCGTCCGAAAAACGCAATGAACGGAAAAAAAAAGATAGTAGGGAGAGGAATATGGATATTTTCGTGACGCGCGCGCGACACGAAACTCAGCTTCGTCGGTCTCTCGGTGCTTGGAGGTTATGCCGCCGCTACCGTTGTCTCCTCCTCCTCTGCTACCTTCACCACCACCTCCACTACCGCCGCCGTCGCCGTGGCCTTTGTCTCCTCTGCGTACTAACGTTCGACGTTTCTCTCTCTCTCTCTCTCTCTTTCTCTCTGCTTTTTCGTATATTCTCTTCGTATATTATTCCCTAGCACGCGCTTTTTTTCCCCTCCTACACTCCTTTTCACTTCCCTTTTTTTTTTTACTTCACGCGAGAAAGACCTCCCCGGTTTTTTTCCCCTCGCCCCCTTATTCCAAAAAACTATTATTATCACGACAGTACCTCAAAAACTCTTACTCCTCCGACTCTCGAGAGCTGCACAAAACGTGCAGAGAGACTTTTCTTTTCTTTCTTTTTTTTTTTTTATCCTCGAAAGATCGCCTTCGAAAAGTCTAACAGCAAGCACATCAACGGCAGCAGCAGCAGCAGAAGCGTGCACGCCGCTTCTATACTGGTACCACACTACCACCACCACCACTACTACCACACAACTACTACTTTTACTATTCCACCACCATCATACCACCACCACCACTACTCCTACTCCTACTCCTACTCCTACTCCTACTTCTACTCCTACTCCTACTACCACCACCACCACCAACAGCAGCAGCAGCAGCAGCAGCAGCCAGCACCACCACCACCAACACTACTACTGCTGCTAGTACTATTTACTGCAACACACAACTACTCTTCCTCCTCCTCTTTTACTTCTACTTCTTCTTCTTCTTGGCACTACTGCCACGAGAGGAAAACGGTGCGCGCCCTCCTCGGCGACGGCGGCTATCGTCCTCCGTTCTTTTTTCTTCCTTTTTCTTTTCCTCTTCGTCCTCGTAATTTCGTATCCTCGGGAGATAATAATAATAATAATAATCCTCGTCTTCGTCTCCCTTCTTTTTCCCTTGTGTCTTCGTCTTCCTCCTACTATTCCTCGTTAGAACATCCGGCGGCGTGCGTATAGCCTCCTCTCTCTCTTTCTCTCTCTCTCTTTCTCTCTCGACGTACAACACAGGACACACACAAACGCGCACGCACAAACACACTTCCACGCGCGTCCACACGAGCGCTGAGAAGCGCGCACGAGCTCTCTCTCTCTCTCTCTCTTTCTCTCTTATTCTCTTTCTTTCTCTCCCTCTTTCCCTCTCTCTTTCCTCTGCCTTACAAGGCAACGCGCCACCACGAGTAAGCGAGCGAGCGAGCAATCAAGCAAGCAAGCAACCAACCAAGCGACGAACGAACGAACGGACGAGCGGATGGACGAACGAACGAACGAACGAACGGACGAACGAGCGAGCGAGCGAGCGAGCGAACGAGCGTCTCTTCTCCTCTCCTCGCTCTTTTCACTCTTCTCGGCCGCGAGCGACTGCCACGCTCCGCGCACACTCTACTCGACGCTTCTCCTTACGCGCTCCTACGTCGCGCTATCTTCGCACGCGCCAATCGCCGGCCATAATAGCCAACGGACTGACCAATCACCTTTGAGCACACTCGCCACACAACCTACCACCGCTGTCTCTCTTCTTGTCTCTCCTATCACTCTCTCGCGCGCACGCACAAACTCACGTTGCTTGATTTTATCTACCTCTCTCTCTCTCTCTCTCTCTCTCTCTCTCTCTCTCTCTCTCTCTCTCTCTCTCTCTCTTTCTCTCTCGCCGTTGCTTTGCCGCGCGCCTTCTTTATTTACGACGCAACGTCGACGCCTTCCCTTCTTCTCCTCTACCTCCACCTCCTCAACCAATTCCTTTTTTCCTTCCCCTTCGTCCTCTCTTTCTTCCTCTTCTTCTTCTCCTCTTTTTTTCTTTTTATTTTTCTTTTTCGTTTTTCCTTCGCAATTCTCCGTTCCCGTCCGTAGCTTCTCTCCGCGAGAAATATTTAACAGGTAACTACGACGAAAAACGTTGTCTCTCTCGCATACCGACTCCACCTACCTACATACCTACCTACCTACCGACAGCTTTTTCTCTTTTAACGCGCGCGTTAATCCTTGCCTCCCCCCGCCTGCCCGTCCCATAACCTACTCCTCGTAATAGAAGAAGAAGAAGAAGAAGAAGAAGGAAAAAAACGAAACTAAAAAAGAAAAGAAACGAAAGTCAGTGGGACGATCGGGACCTACGAACTTACGATCGGGAACAAAACCAACCGATCGGCCTTAACGAGAAGAGCTTGTGTTTACGGCTCCTCAATACCGACCAATATACTGCGCACGTTACCTTCCAACCGAGTATACGTATTGCCCTCGTGATTCCGGCCATTACGAAATGGCGGGAAAATGGCGTCGATTACGAACGCTTCTCCCGTTTCTATTTAATATCGATCTCGTTTTAACCTTTTTGGATACGAGATATCGTTTTGTAATAATATACTTCGCGAGAGAAACCCATTTTTAAACGCTTCGTAACGAATAAGCGACGAAAAATTCTTAGATACGTTCTGCGGAAATATGTTTTCGAATGTCGTAACGATGATACGCGGCGTTTGACTAACGATTATAATTTTTTTTTCATCCTCGTTATGTGTGTATATCCTCAACCATCTGGATCTGGCCTTTTCCGTTTAGAAATTCGAGAGAGAGAGAGAGAGAGAGAGAGAGAGAGAGAGAGAGATAGTTGGCAGTAGGAAGGGTGGGAGGGAGAGTGTATTACTAACTAAAATATAAACGTATGTGCGTTTTATTCTTTAAGACTCGCGCGTACCTCTCGGAGCTCAACGGATGTTTATACTCGATAATAAGTCATCGATGTTTATATTTCACATTCCTTAACGGCGATAAACACTTATGGTGCCAAAACTCTTCTCGATTGAATAAAATTCTCGTTAAGAGCTTTTGTTTATTCCTCCGACGAACTGTCTCGAGCTCTGTATCTTTCGAATCGATTTTCTTTTCTCCTTTTTTTTCTTCGTTTTCCTCTTTATCATTTCTTCGTATCGTTCATCGTTTCATTGGCAATGAAAAATTTCTACGATAACATCGATGGACGACGATAGAAAGTAATTCTTCTCATTCTTGAATCCTAACCTTTTCGGAAGAATACGTATTACGTTTATAAGGTACTTATAATACACGTTTATCCTATTAAATGTTTTTTCCAATTGGTCATGTCACGTGACGAACGATCAAGGAAAATGAGAAAAATATTGAGTGTCGTTTACAGAGTCGTTGTATCACGAGATATAATGATCTCGTATACCAGTGGACGTATAATAGAACGATACGATGAAAGTATTCTCACTTATGAGGGATATATCGATATATTTTGAAATTTGATTACATTTTTGAAAAATCAATTGTCTCTTGACAATTATCTTGACAATCGTCTCTTATTTACGACAATGGACATCCATCAGTTTTACTCCGAGAAAAGAAACTTTTGTATCGTACAATTTGAAAATCAAAAGGGTTTAACCGTCGAGGAAATAAAAAGTGTGTTTAACCAATTTGGAAATGTACTTAATATAAATGCTTCTGAAAATATCGATGGTTTACACTCTGTAATGTATACAAATTTTAAAGATGCGTTGAACTGTATAAAAGGTTTGCAAGATTATGATATAATAAAATTATTCCTAATGAATTTAGAAGATAATTCTAATAATAAAAAGAATAATAACAAGATACGAGATAGCACGAGTAAAAGGAAACGGAGCAAAAAAATTATTTCCAAATTTGAAAAGATTGAGACAATTGAAGAATATTGCTTCTACAGATATTACTACTAGTTCTGATAGATCAAGCAAAGATATATTTATCACAGATGAAAAGAAACTAGATTAGACGGATATATATCAGAATAAATATATTACCATTGAATATTTTTAAAACAATGAACATTTAAACAAAAGCGATACAGTAATTTAAACTTATTCGTTCTTTTTTGAAAATGAAAATTGTCAACTTATTTCTAGGAGGTCATTTAGTTCTTTGACTCATCCGAATTTATTGTTTCAAAAGCACAAAGAGATACATAATTTAAGTAGTCAAAACGTAACTGCATACGATACTACTAAGTCTTATAATCTTATCTATTCCTTAACCGGTCATTTAACAAATTCTAAAATTATTCCTGCCTAAAATTTAACCGTTACTAATGTGCACAAAGATTACAATATTCACTATATTTATATCTCTTTGAAAAATATCAACCTATCGTGGTGTTACTAATGAGAACGATTCCGCAATTCTCTATAAGATACTGTTATGTTTATTTTAAAACACAAGAACAGGCATTAGCAATTGAAAAAAGTACGATAAGTTTGTTATATATTGGTAAAAATATTATTGTATTGAGGAACCACAAATTAATAGATGAAATCAATGGAATATGAAATGCAAACATTAATTATATAACATATAAACGTAATATTATTTTTATTATTGTTATATGTTGCCGCTAATAAAACCATGTAAAATGTGTATGAGGAAAAATGCACAGTTTACAACACAATTATGTATCCAGTAAATATGGTACAAGTGATGTATTATAGACTTCGTACGATTCGTCTATTACGTACGGTACAATGAAAATAAAAAATATAACTACATCATTGTAGTTATAATTAAATAATCATTTGTCAATATGATGAATTTGAAAACGTTCAAGGTATCTTTTCCTCGATAATTCTACCAACGTACGAACAGCGGCGCTGCATACGTTTTCCTCACGTGTAGTAAACCCAGAACGTATTGAAGTGTATTGTTTTACGTCTGCGTTGGGTTATTTAGATTTTGACGATTTACACGTGTTTATAGAATATGCAATTAAAAATGGTGAAAACTTTTAATGCAAAATTAGCGAAGCATATACTTCAAGAAGAGAATAAATTTATTTCGAACATATATTCGAAAATGCCTTTGCCCATGTTCGAATTAGGTAAGAATGTCTTTTATTGCTTAACCTAAAAAGTATAGAATGTATACAAAAATATTTCATATGAAATAGCGTTTGTATTGTAATAATTTCTCCTATTACAGTCAACCAGGATGAGGATGAAGAAGAAAAGGACAATGTTATAGCAAAGGGTTTTTATCTTTTATACGAATTTTTATTACGTTTTGAAAAATATCCATATTTTTTTTACAAATTTGTTTGTTTATATTCAACTCTTTTAACATAGAAATAATATATAATAATATATATATATGTAATGAAATATTAATAGTTCCAGGAGCGACGATAAAAAGGGCTCAAACTTTCGAAGAATTACATGCCAAATTGGAAGAATTAAAGAATGTCAAAAAATTAGGTTATAAACAGAAACTTCTAAAGAAAACTTTAAAGAATAAAATTAAAAAAAAGACAAAAAAGGAAGAACGTCTAACACAAAAGAAGTCAGTAAGGATGGAACAGCAAACAGCTGATTTAAACAATTTTAAGTTTGAAGATAATGAAATGCAAAAAATTCCAAAGCCTAAACCAATATTTAACTCTGAAGGTAAGATGGTCTTTAGTAAATTTGATTTCTCTGAAATTGGAACAAAGAAAAAATCCTTGAAAAGTGAAAAAGATCCAAAGAAAATTCTCCAGCAATTGCAACAGAAAAATGAAAAATTAAAGGAATTAGAACAGTCCGGTGAAAAAGATAAAGTAGAAGAGATCAAAGAAAAAGAAGCTTGGAAATCGGCCCTTGCAAGAGCCAGCGGAGAAAAGGTTAATGATACTTATTCAATTTTTTATTAAATACATTTATTTAACATTAAAATAAATAACATTTAAATACATAAAAAAAATATTAGGTTAAGGACGATCCAGATTTACTGAAACGCACAATAAAACGACAAGAACTAAAAAGGAAGAGGAGTTCCAAAAAATGGGAATCTAGAATAGAGTCTATACAGAAATCTAAACAAGAAAGACAAGAGAAGAGGCAAGAAAATATTATGAAAAGAAAAAGGGAGAAAAAAACGAATAAACTTAAGAAAGCTGCGAAAAAAGGAAGAGTGATACCGGGATTTTAAATGTAATATAAATGTTTCTTTATTATCAACATTTTTTAATATTGTAATATAAAAAAGAATGTGACAAATGAAAGCATGGTTCATATATGCATTTATTAAGAAAATGAAAGAAATTAAAATAGCTTATAAAAAGTGTCCTTATATAAATATTTTCTTTTAAACACTTACTATCAATATTATAATATTTAATATTATGTAGTAATGGTTCTACAATGATGATATAATTTGTATCAGTTGACAACACCTATTTACATGTAAATATTTACAAAGATGGAAACTCAATATTTATATTTTCTTATGATCTTCATTGAGAATGCAATAACTAAAGTGGATCGATATTGGAAAATTATAAAAAGGAAAGCAAAAGAAATATTGTTTATACGGATTTTAATTATACGATTCTTCCTTTATTTATATAATTTTATCTCTCTTTTTTTATGCATTATATTAACAAAGTTATATTTACATTAGCATATCTGGTAAATATTTCTACTTATGAAATCAATTATCATTATCACTAACGTGTAAAAAGCTTTACGTATAATACTGATACATCGTGTTTGACGATTGTTTCGATATAAAATTTAATTTCTTATGTATTTTTTTTCTCTCTCCTCACATGCAAAGCTCATTTATTAATAATAGTTCTTATTTCTTTTTATCTCTTCAATGATTATCGTTACTATTCCTACGATTTAAATTACACTTTCAAAATACATGAAAAAGTATTACGTTCAATTTTATATTAGTCTGATATTTGAGAAGAAGATATCCCACCGCGAATATAAATTTATTTTAATATATAATTGGCAGATCAAGGACGAGAGCTTCAATATAACTGCCCTCGCCTTCAATTTCCTGCTAGGTATCTCCAAAAGTAGTAGATACCGTATTAGCTTGAGTCAAAGCAGTCCATAAAGGACTATGATCTATTGGCACCGCTAAAGATTTGGACGATCTAGGAGATCTGCAAAAAAAATATATACATACATACATATATATATATATATATATATATATATATATATATATATGTATGTATGTATGTATATATATATACATATATAGATTACTAATAAATATTGGTTATATGTTAAAGAAAATTGCAAAATTTAATATCAACATTCATTGACACGAAGGACAATTTTGGAAAGTTTTATCATTTCGAAAATAATTGTTATTCGCGGTAATTCTTACTTTTAAATATAGCGTATCTCTTATTGGCTGTAAGCACGAACCAATCGTTGGACTCGCTTTCTCGTACTACGGTATATCGATATATTGCCGTCATTGAACAATAATTTCTTTTTTTAATTTTTTCTTTTGTTTTTTTTCGATTAATAATACGACGATCAATATTTTTTTTTTTCATTGTATTACGTAAAAGGCGTGACGAAAGATTTCTCGATTTATATGTACTTTATTATTCTTAAATTTACAGAGATAAAATATTGTAAAATAAAATATAACCTCGGCGGTGCCAATATTGTATGCTAGTCGGGACTACTCAATTCCAATGCAGTACTTTGTTCAGGATCAGATCGTTCTTCGACAACGGTATCCAGTTCTAACGATGGAAATGCTCTTGATCCACGATCACTTTTCAAGGATACGGTTCTCGTTGGACGATCAACGCCAGCTATAGAAAACATAAAAAATCATCGTCAATTTCGTAGAGTAAGCTGGGACACACGGTCTATTTATAGATATTTTCAGTAATTTCTATGAATTAATATTTAATAAATGCGAGATAAAAAAACCTTCACTTCCATCGTTGTCCGCCATGATGATTTTAATTGTACATTTATAAAGATCGACTTTTAAAAATCCTTTGATCAGTTTTTAATGGATTTTCTCTCTCTCTCCCTCTCTCTCTCTCTCTCTCTCTCTCTCTCTCTCTCTCTCTTTCTTAATTAGTAATATACGCATGCATAAAATTTTTGTATACTACTTTTGCAAATATGTTCTACGTATCCTAGGATTTACGTTATTTTAAAAATAAATAAAATTCGAGCGCAGAAAAATATTAAAAAAAAAAATTGCTTCTTATTTGCTGAATTATGTAATTTTGCGAGTGGAAGTATTATCGTTATTATTATTTGATATTATACATTTGTTCTAGAATATTTCTTTTCAAAATAAACATGTATATATATATATATATATATATGATAAAGTATAATAAATATAATATATATATATATTTTTTTTTTCTGAAAGTCTATCTGTTAACAAAAAATTAATTTTTGAAATCATCCGGTAACTTTTCTTTTTCTCGTTTTTCACCTTTTTATTTCCGTGTGTTAAGCGTGTGATTAAGTGTATCGTGTGATCAGTGTAAAAGCGTATTCTATCGTTATGATTATCATGCGCCACGTTTAAAAAATGACGGCTAAGAATAGGAAAAAAGGAAAGTAAAAATTAAAACAAGAACGCGTTATCATATTCATTACTTTTCCAACCCCTTATCCTCCCTCCCTCCCTCTCGCCCAGCCACCACCCGCGAAATTTAAATTAAATTCCAAACGTAACCATGTAGCAGCATAACAAAAGGCGCTCTCAATCGTACGTTAGAAATATATATATATATATATATATATATATATATATATATATATGTAGCATAATAAAGTAGAAATGAGCGTTTTCCTACACGTAATATAATGTATACCGGAATAGAGAGAACTCGCTAGAATTTTCATTCAAGCGTTATATAGCGGTAAAATCGCTTAAGAGAATTTACCTAAATCCTCTTCGGATGCTGTACTTGACAGGATGCGAAATAACAGAAAGTATGTTCCATTAAGACAAACGCCGGAGGAGTTAAAGTTACCTAATTAATATAACTTTTTTGATTTTAAATATTTTTAGACATACACGCACGCACGCACACACCCATATATGAAAAAAAAATGTAAAGAAGAAGTATCATATTCATTTATACATTTTCTCTTAACACTATTCTTGCTATATAAATGCGGTAATATATTTATTATTAATATATATTTATTATTGTCCTCTAAGTTTCTTCCGTATCGTGTATTCATTTCGCATCAAAGAAAGAGAAAGAAACTTATGGGACACCCCAATATATATATATATATATATATATATATATATATATATATATATATATATAGCAAGAAGAAGCGAGGAGTGGATTCTCGTTCATCTTCTCGAAGATTCAAATGAATTTTCTTACTCCTATCGAAATAATAACAACGCACACACAATATTGCCCAGCTATTTTGTCACGTATCCCTTACTGCAACTACGCTTATACGAGGGAGACGGTGACATAACATACACAACAGAGGAGGAGGAGTAGGAGAAGGAGGAGGAGGAAATCACGGTGATTAATTTTGTGTAGAGAAGAGAAGTTTAATCCATTGTATAATTAAATATTCATCCCCCCCCTTTTCGTTGATTGGAGCGAGTGAGCGAGTTATGTTATAGTTTAGTGTAGTAGTAGTGTGTGTGAAAAGGAACAGAGAAGATATTGTACAGAGAGGATTAGGAGAAATTTGACTCCGAGATGAGAAGGGGAGGAGATACTCTTCTTACCTAAACGATGAACCGGA